>ML388126.1:0-36630 GCA_005239525.1 Nicotiana knightiana | reverse complement strand
AGGCTTCTTTCTAAACCCAATACATGTAAATGGTTGAATAACAGGTTGAAGGAAGAATTTCTTGGTAACAAACCTAGACCCATAGAAGAAAAACTTGATTACCCAAACAATTATACAGAGTCAAAATTATCACAAACAGCCCAAGAAAAATGTTCCATTTTTTCCTTCTTAGAGTAAAGTTCACACCTTTCTTCAAAATCTCAACACCCATCTAACAAAAAAATAATATATAATCCCTAGGCAAGCTCCAATTGGTCAAAATCTAAGCTTTACTGCGAAATTCAAACAATCTTTAAAGAGGGAAGCACAAGAATTAATACTAGAGCTAATATCGATGACCCAAACTGGAAAAGATTGGAACAGTTCGCCTCAGCAATTTCAGTTTGACTGAGGAAGGTTGAACAGTAGCCAAAGATTTTGAAAATAAGCCATCTTCGGCAAGAGAAAGCCAAGACGCCAGTTTGAGGTCATCTGTCTTCTTCTTCTTCTCACGGCGGCTCAAAGCATAATAGTAGGTTATGGGTTAATTTTCCTTTTTAGGAAATTTTCCTTTAAATGGAATGATGAATATTCTTAGAAAATAAAGGTCAGGGGGTGATTTATTCCTTGTGTTTTGTAGTTTTGCTGCTTTTCTTAAGTTTGTATGGTTTGCAACAGTTTCTGGATTCACATGCTTTCTTTCTGGGGGATAACTGGTGTTTTTCTTGGATGCAGGTACTGTTTATCAGGCAAGAAACCTGGTTGTACTGGCACTTTTACAACTTCAACAAATGAAGTAACTTTACATAGCTAGGTTTCTTTTAGGCCAAATACATAAAGTTGACACCAATTTCCACTTTACTATTTATTTTTTAGTTTGTTCCATTTAAAAACTTTAACCCACCCTTTAATGACTCTGAGTGTGAATCACATATAATGAGCACGTGAATGTAAAAATATAGTCCGACTAGATTATTCCAACAGTAAAAATCATAAACCCCACATTATTTTAACCCCATTTCCCCTTTCTTCTTCTTCTTCTTTTCCAAGCCCTAATTCTTTTTCTTCAATCTGAATTTCTCTAGCAAAATTAATTTTTTTTCTCCAATTTGAGCCAATCCCCCGTCCTCCTTCTTCGATTTCTGTTGAAGCTTTCTTCACATCTTCTCTCTCTCAGTTTGTTGCTTGATAATGTGTGAAAATTCAGAAAGGATTGATTCGTGTCGATGTGGTTAGACATGTGTGTTGAAAATTTCATGGAGTTCGGCAAACCCAAACAGAAGGTATTTTGTATGCAAAAATGGCATAATAAGTATATATTTCGTAATCTTTTCTGTTTTTTTGATTGTAGTTTTTAAAATTGATTTAGTTGGATATGTTTTAAAGGACAAAGGAGGATGCAACTACTTCAGATGGTTTGAGGAGGCATTTCTTGACCCAGCAAATAAAGTTATTTAGAGTTTGTTGAAGAAAGTCAAGACCTCTGATCAAGAAAGGGAACGAGCTAGACAATGGAGAAATAAGTTGTTGTTTGTTGTTCTACTAATTACCGTAATTATTTGGATGTGCTTTTGTGCTTGTGATTGTTGATGCCAACATAATTCGAAAGTGGCTGAAGGTGGTTGATAGTGTAAAAATGGGGGTGGTTGTTAGTGTTCTTAGAGTTTAGAGTTTTTTTGGTAGTTGCTGCCTTCTGTTGTTTGGATGTTGCTTGTGTAACAAGTTATGGTAGGATGTTTACATCATATTAGCTGCTGATGTAATTTATAATATTTGAATCATATTTTGTTCGAATTGGTTCTAAGAAACAGTTGTTGGAATTCTCATTTGGTGCCTATTGTAGAAGCTAGTAACACCATAAATGTTTTGTGCCTATTGATTCTAGTGTTTAGGTAATGCAACCAAATGGTAAGAAATTGATAACAAACTGGGATTGTGTAACCCAAACATCACAAAATTTCAACAGAAAATTCAAGATATAACCTGCTCATAGCTTGTTGTAGAATAAACAACTTGCAAGACACATTTTGTAACCATAGATAACGACTTCAAACATAATAACAAAAGAGAATAAAATCGCATAATCCAAATATGTTCTACAAATGTGAAAAAGTGCAGCACATTACATTTAGTCAAACCATAATGGCAAAATGAGGTTCAACAAAATATAGTAGGTCCTTGGCAAGTCACTGAAAACTACTTGCTGCAATCCAAGTCACTAGAGAATCCATATTGCTATTGCACTACAAATTGTTGCAAATAAAGACTATCAACTACAAAATCCTAATTACTATTTATTGGCAAATTTATCCATGATCACTTGAGCTGCAACTTTTTGGGGTGGTTGTTGATTTGTGGGTTGTCCAACTTTGTTTCTTCGACTTGTACTCATTTGCTGAAGTTGGAAAGTGGTAATTGCATCTCCTCAATTCCATCTTAGTCTTGGTAGCCTAATTCCATCACTTGGCTGCACATTTGTGTTACTACTCAACCTACTCACATGGTTGATAACTCTTCCCCAGTAGTGCCAGGCTGAAAATGTGTAAAGTCTGTAATATCAGATAGGGAAAGTCAAAGAGTGACAAAACTAAATTTGTGAATTGTACTTACATTGAGGACTGTTCTTCCAGTTTTCGGGTTAGTGTAGCATCCAAATCCAATATGTCTTGGCCTTTATTGTCCAGCAACAGGTGAAAATCCAGTAGAATATCTCCTTTTCACACCAGTTGAAGTTCCTCTTCCTCTTGGTATTGGGACCCCTTCCTCTAGGAGCAGTTTGAGGAATAACATCTGGGAATACATCCTTGGTAGGTCTAATTGATGTACTACTTGCCTTTCCTCCGCCCCTTCCCTTGACCCTTCCTCCAGTAGTTGCACTTATTTGGATACTATTGCCACTTCCTCTAGTGTTTACACTTGTTTGAGTACCATTGCCACTTACTCTAGTCACTACACTTGTTTGGGAACCATTTCCACTTCCCCCAGCAGTTGCACCAGTTGGTGTAGCATTGCCCCTTCCTCCGCCCCTTCCACCAGTAGTTGAAGAATCTCTAGGGACACTCTAAATAAAAAAGTGTAGTGAAGTTACAGAAATGCAGTAAGTTATAGAAAATACAGTGAAGTTCAAGAAAATGCAGTAATGTTAACATGCAGTGAAATTTCAAGAAAATGCAGTGAAGTTCATACCCTTGTTGGACATCTTTTTTTATTGTGGCCAAGTTGATGACATTGTGAACAAGTCATTTTAACCCCTTTTTTTGGACAACTTGCCTTATTTTTTGATGGTTCATTCTTGGCCTTTCTTCTATATTTTTGGGGTCTGCTTGGCATGTTCTGGTGGTTCAATCGGAGGACTGTTACTTAATGGACACATTTCTAAGTTAGGAATTGGCTGAGTGAAGTGCCCATAAGCTTGTAAGAACTTATCTTTTTTGTACCAGTGCTCCACATGTTCATCTGGATCCCGCTGTATGTAATAATATGCACACACTGCATGTTCACATGAGATGCCTCTGAACTTCCACAACTTACAAGTGTAAGTATTGAATGTAGTATTTACTACAAACCTTAACTCCATCTGTTTGATTCAAATATATCCTGATCATTCCATATAACTGTGCAATGTCTAGCTAACTCCCTGTTTCCTTCTAATATTAACCTAGCCAGAGGTGATATATCTGAAATACATTTCTTAGCAAACCTAATCATATCAACATGTCTAGCCATGATCATATGTCTATGTCACGACCCGATTTACCCACCGAAAGGCATCGTGACGACACCTAGTCTCTACGACTAGGTAGGTCTAATTGCGAAAAATACATATTAAATAGAAGCAATAAAATAAAGGTGAAATAAGTGGGTCTACAATGAAACATCTCCACTTGGCTCGTACAAAATACAACTTTTCCCAAAACCCAAAATATCACTTTAGTCACAAGCTCTGTCTCAAAATAGCTCTATACAACGAGAGGGAATTTACATGAAAAAGAAATCTATCTAAATATGGAGTGGAAGGTGACTCGAAGAACTCTACGAACGCGGCAGAAGTACCTTTCGGTCTCCTAAAAGCTGCTGCTCGGACCCCTAGCCACGAAACTGAGCGCTGGTACCTGGATCTGCACACGAAAAACATGTGCAGTAAAGGGCATGAGTACACCACAAATTGGTACCCAGTAAGTGCCAAGCCTAACCCCAGTCAAGTAGTGACGAGGTCAGGTTAAGGCTCTACTAGATTTTTATAGTAAAAATAGTTTAAAATTTGAACAGAGAGATATAATAAGCTAAGGCAAATAAGTATGAATAATGAGCTAAAAGAAAATAATAACAGGGAACCCTCAGCTCAGCACATCATATATCACAGTAACAAGTACACAATGCAGTACAGGGGAAAGCTCCCGGAATCTCGTCCGTAGTCCCAATTTAAATATGCTATGCAGTACAGGGGGAAAACTCCCAGAATCTCGTCCATAGTCCCAATTTAAATATGCAATGCAGTATATGGTGAAAGCTCCCGGAATCTCGTTCGTAGTCCCAATTTAAATATGCAATGCAGTACAGGGGAAAAGATCCCGGAATCTCGTCCGTAGTCCCAATTTAAATATGCAATGAAGTACAAATACCGAGCATAATTTTTTATTTAAAATAGTTCAGGAAGGATCACAGGAAAAAATATGGATAAAACTACCTAAACATGATACACATAGTAATAACTAGGGAAAGTTCAAGTAAGATAGGTAGGTATGCTATTTCCTAATCTAACTACATATTCAATACATGAGACAGTGAAATAGGAATGAAATGATTTAAGTCGTGGAGGGAAAAATGGAGTCTAGCAACAATGGCCCGTGTACGTACTCGTCACCTCACGTACACAGCGCCAAAACAACGTAAAATATTATTAAAATAGCCTAAGAGGAAGTCCCCAACACAGACTTAGGCAAGCCACTTACCTCGACTGCGCTACTCAACTCAAAACCACGCTCTTTCCAAGAGTATACGACTCCGAATGGACCAAATCTATTCAATTCGATTTCATAATGTAAATATCACTTTAAGGAATCAAAATATCTAATAAGTTCGAGGCTAATACGCGAAATTAGGAAAATCGCCCAAAAAGTTCCCCGGGCCCACGTCTCGGAATCGAGTGAAAGTTACAAATTTAGATTACCCATTCACTCACGAACTCGCTCAAACAAGAATCATCAGAAATCGACGACAAAATCCTATTAAATTCTCGGATTTCCTAATTAGGGAAACTTCTGCCCATTTGCATGATTTTTCACCTAAATCCCTTAATTGCATAGAAGAAATAGCTATAGATTAATGATATACAAAGAAAATAGGGTTAGGAATTGTTACCTATGAAGCTTTTCCTCAAAACTCACTCCAAATCGCCTACACCCGAGCTCCAAATTATTTTTAGAAGTTATGAAACTCAAGCCCTCGAATTTGATATAAAATGCCCAGCGATTTCCGCACCTGCGCCCTTGGACAACACCTGCGGAAAATTCATCGCAGTTGCGAAAACCCACTAAAAGGCCTGGGGCCGCACCTGCGGTCAATTGGCCGCATCTGCACCTGCGGAACCACAACCGCACCTGCGAGAACTAGTTGACTTGACCAAGCCCGCACCTGTGAGCCCCTTCTTCTGCACCTGCGAGCCCCCTCTTACGCACCTGCGGAAAGTCCATCGCAGGTGCGAGACACCAGAACCAGAAATGGTTCAACTGTTCTCCAAGTTCAAAAATCACCCGTTGAGCATCCGAAACATCCCCGAGGCCCCCGGGACCTCAACTAAACTTACCAACCAGTCCTAATACCTTATACAAACTTATTCGAGCCTCCAAAACACATCACATAACACCAAAATTACCAATTATACATGGATTCAAGCCTAAGAACTTATGAAATTTTTATACTTTACAACTGATGCCGAAACACCTCAAAACTAGTCCGAATGACCTCGAGTTTTACACATAGGTCACAAATGATACAACAGACCTACAGCCACTCTCGGAATTATATTCCGAGCCCGATATCAAAATTTCACCTATCGGCTGAAATCTCCGAAATTCTAACTTTCGCTAATTCAAGCCTAAATCTACTAAAGACCTCGAAAGCACATTCCGGACACGCTCCTAACTCCAAAATCACCCAACGGAGCTAACGGAATCCCATTCTGGACCCGTCTTCCCATAGTTCCAACTACGGTCCGATTTCTAAAGCTTAAACTCACATATAAGGACTATGTGTCCAAAAACTCTCTGAATTCCACCACTCAACGTTCCAACGAGTCCCAAAAGCATAAATAGACATGGGGAAAGCAGTTATTAGGGGATCGGGGCGCTAACTCTCAAAACGACCTATCGGATCGTTACAACCTAATTTCTTCTAGCAAGGTAATAATGCTCTTGTGCCTAGCAACCAATATCCATGAATTAAAAGTCTCACACATGTTATTCTCTAATATGTCATATCTGGAATGTTCTTGGAAGGAAGTTCTACACCATGCCTCCCTTGGATACTCCATCATGTCTTCACATATATTCTGTGAGCCAAGTCTCCTCATGTTCTCAACTTCTTTATTGTATTTAAAAACACAGCTTGCCTTTGAAACCTTACAAAATTGCTTTCTTCATTCGTCACCCCTCTATTTCTTTGACCAATTGGACCATATGTGCGTTGCACACATCCTGACTTGTGCATCAGGCCGCAAGTCCTTCACAGCTGCCAAAATCCCTACATAAAAATAGAGGCAGAATAAAACACTAGCAATTAAAACAAAAAAAAAGGTACTACTGTTAACAAGAAAGAATAGCAAAATATTTACCTTCTACATGTCTGACACAACTGTTAAACCTTGACCATATCCCAGCTGCAGACCTTCCATTAAGTGTCCAATGAACCAACTCAATGAATGTTTGTCTCATGGTGTACAATAGCCCATGCAGTAGGAAACATCTTCTGGGCCTATTTCTTCCTACAACAACCAATAATTCACCCTTGCAATGTCCTTTTATAAAGCACCCATCAAAGCTAATGATCTTCCTACAACCTTCTAGCTAACCTTTCTTCAAGGCATCAAAACAAATATAAAAGTACTTTAACAAGTTCTTACCAGACTCTTATTCTCTGTCAATTTCTACCCAACAAGAGCTACCAAGATTTGTTTCTTTAATACTGTCAACATAGTCCTAAAGACTAGCAAACTCCAACTTTCAATCCCCCATAAAATTTCTAAGTACTATTTGTTTGGCTCTGTAAGTAATTTTTCTTCCTAAATACAATCCCAAATTCTCTCTAACAAGTTCTTGAATTTCCCAGATCCTCGTGTAAGGTGCAACAATTAGCTCTTTTTTGAATTTGTTAGCAATGTACTTGGAATCGCACAACTTTTTTGTGTTCAATGGTTGACGCTTGTGAATAGGATAGTATTTTTCACCATAAAGTCATTAGAATCCCTATCAATAATAGCAAACAACTCCCATCTGCATCTTTTATGTTTACACCTTACCCTTACACTATGCTTCTCATTGGGTATAAGCTTCAATTGAACCTTGTACTCAACTGAATAATCAATCACTATTTTCCCAAATACTTTAGCATTCTCATATATCATGCCCAATTCAAATATTGAAACTACACAGTCTGAGTCATATATAACCTTTGTGCTCTTCCTTCCACTTGGAATGTCAGCACCTGACTCAAAGTCCACATCCAGCTCTTCACTGATGTCATCACTTCCAGCATCTGAACTATCTATGAATTACTCATCACCTCCTAATCTACCAACATATTTCTGTCATTTTTTGTTCACTCTATATCTTCAAAACCTCTATCAATTCCAGGTTCTTATTCTTTTCTTCTGCTAGCCTTCTTTTTATTTTTCCTATCATTTCTTATGACTCTCAACTCTTCATCAACCTCACTGTCATCCTCGCTAGGAATTTCATCTACATCAGGCTCACTACTAATCACATATGATTCAACTCCTGCTTCACCACCTATAACATCATCTTCTGCAACAACAGAACCATCTTCATTAGCAATAACATCCTCTACAGTTGGTTCTTCAGCAACAATTGGTTCTTCAGCAGAAAAATCATCAACAGAAACACCAGCATGTGACTCTTCAAGTGGAGGCTCTTCAAGAGGTTGATCTATATTTATATTATTTGGATCACTTTCACTTGTTGTCCTAGATGACTTATGTAATGAGTCACTACTATCTTGAATAATTTCTGGCCCACATATATAGCCATCTAGGACAACTATATCAACAACCTCATCAATAACATGTAAAACATACACATTTAATTCCCTATCAGTACAGTGGCAACTAATATTATATAATTATTCGTCATTTTCCACCGATATAAATTCTTTAGTATTAGGGTTAAAGACATAAAAAAAAACCAATAGTGTGGTACCCCAACCCCTTATATAATAACCAAATTCAAAAAGGAAAAAGTGATCCTGATCAATAGAAAATTCGTTCACATCTATATTGGTAATATATTTTGCGTCTGGAGGATCGATAAAGGTCCACCATGATGAAAGCGTACAAGAATAAAGGTGGCCCCAGACATACTTTACTCTACATTGACAAAGGCAAAGCAAGAAAAAACAAAGGCAAGTCAGAAGGATTCTTCAAAAAAGAAGAGAAAAAACTCAAAATTTGGGTCTAACATTTCAAAACCCAAATTACTAACATGCACCCAATATGAGTCGGGATTTTAGTGTTCAAATTTCATGCAACAGCGTGAAAGAAGTCCTACTAAACTAAAGAAGCAGGTGAAGCATCGGGTCTTGGAGAAGAATAAGATCACAGAGCACAACAAACCGCTAAACCATGTGCGTGCGATTTCTCGCCTATCACATTAAAAGGTTGGTCAAAGTGTTTAAATGGAACAGATTAAAGAATAAGTAGTAAAGTAAAAAGTGGTCTCAACTTTAAGGGGATCTCGATGTATTGACCTTTCTTTTATATATCATTATTATTAAAATAATATTTAAGTAATTACCAAGGGTTACACCAACGATTCACCTTTCTTTTATTCGGATTATAATTTTATCATAGTCTCTCCTAAAGTTTCTCTTAAAATCAAAATCAAAATTAGTACAATATGACAATACTTGAAATATTACTTCGTAAGTTAAATTAAAACATGGCGATAAAAAGAAAAAGTTTGAGTAATGGATTATTAATCATTGGAAAAAAGAAAAAAACTTGATTTACGACTGATAACTAAAAAACAGCGACAATTTTAAAAGTAATCGAAATTTAGCCACTTTTTCAAGTAAAGATAAATCTGAACAAAACACTTTTAAAAATCCTTCCAACATAATATGCGAAGTTTGAATTCTTTTACATATGATGAGCTTGTCTAAGATTTTTGTCCAGATTTTATCTTCGCATAAAATAGTGATTATTTTTCAATAACTTTGCAAACACTGACTTTTTTTATTACCAGTCCAAAAACTAGCTAGCCACACTAATTTCACGTACAATTCCTTTATAACAAGTAGGTCAAAACACTTCTTGAGAGTATGATTTTCTTCGATAACAGATTCCTTCTCCTTATTCTTCTGAACAGCTTATATAGTCAAACAATTGAAGGAAGAAGTCCAAGCTCGAGCCACATTGAAAATCCGCAGTGAACTAGTACTTCTGCACTCAAAAGCAGCTGTAATATAATGATCCTGCTAAATGCAGAAAGTTTCTTTCGAATTTTACAACAGACATCTGAAAAAATATTTTGTATTTTGATGATAACTTTCTACCTAAATTTACACAAGTCAAAAGGTTTGCAAAAGTGTGGGAAAAAGAGGGGCTTCCGCAGAATTAATACAAGATCATAAACATTTTAATACAACCAAAATCAACAGAGCTTGTAGTTTTTCCTTTTCCTCTCCCTGGATAACCCCTTTTCCTGTGAAATCCATAGTTTTTGGCTTTTTCTTTCTAGAGCCATTGCATAAGTTTCTTCTTCAGCAGTCACCATAATTAAGAGAAGTAGAACAAATATTGGTGGACTATGATGAGCTCCAAGGGAGGTCAATATAAATTGTACAACACTAAAAATCAACAAATCCACTTTGATGCATTAAATGCTTAAAAAGAATATTTACCATGGTGAGTGTTATTCAATAAATCAAATAGTTGTTGTGGCAACATCGATATCATCAGATTCATCAGCTATCATTTCATCACGAAATAACAGTTTAAGATAGATGAACTCTTGGAAGCATGGGTAGGTCTGATAAGTTAACACTCATCATATAAAAAACAATGCATGTTTTGTGCATGTGTGTTTCATCGAAAACTTGAATTTTAGGGTATCTTTGACTGAAGTGAGTGAGGATGATACAATATGCTCCAGGAGAGTCCCCTACTTCGATGGCTTCCTGTGTTGTGCTATGATTTCTTGCTATGGTTTTCTCCACCATGCCATCTTCAAAGGTAGCCTGCAGTAATAAATTTTCTTCAAGTTGAAAGTTGCAAGTGAAGAAAAGAAGATGGAGAACCAGATCCAACTTAAGAAGAGGTCAGCCACCAGAAGGTGACTCCATAAATAGAAACAGAAGAACACATGTAAACAGGAAAGAGGCAGAAAAAAAACGAGCGAAATTAAGTTGGTAGAAAGCATAACATAAAACTCGCACTCACGACATCATGAGCTATGAGGACAATTGCAGTTCAAGAAGGAAAACTATTCAGAGAAACAAGCTATCTATTGAATGAGTACCCAATAACTATTCAGCATTTAGAGAGTCGCATCCATGTTACAACATGAACACAGAAAATCAATATGCTATTTGACTTTGCATGATAGTAGGTAAAATGAAAGCTTGAGATCTTGTATATAAATGCTGAATTGGGAACATGTGGCAACTATAATTTTCATGATAAGCGTTAAAAAATGAGTACAATATAGTATGTGGTAAAATACTAATGTTAGGTACATAAACAGTAATCTGGGACAGCCAAAAATAAACAAATAACGGAATTTGGGAAAAATACTTGTAATCAAAGGGAAAAACCAAAATGACACTGTAACAACTTGCCTCATGTATGAGAACCGTTGCACCCCGTGATGCTTCAACTAGTTCTGGACAAGGCCTAGTGTTGCCAGAGTATACAACTTTCCAGCATGGTATCTTCTTCCCAGTGCTATTAGTCCTATCAACAGCCTTCAAGATAGCGCCATATGCTTGCGGACAATGACTAGTTTTAATCACACACAAGTTTGGAAGATGAAAGATTTAAAGGTTCCTAACTAGTTGCTTCTACAAATCTTAGTAAGATACAATGAAAACAAGATACAAGATTACAACTCAACTAAGGACATTAACATTACTTGATGACCACGTGTGAGGTCTTAGTGGAGTTGTCTTCTTGCTCTACAAGCCCTTGAGTCTTTAATGATTGAGAGCACTTAATGCTTGAATATTCTTAGTAATTGCTCAAGTCAGTATGTTGTTCTTCTTGCTTCAAGATATTATCAAACAGTGCACATTCCAAGAAGGATGTCCAAAATCTTGGAGGTATATGGCTCAACCACTAGGAAGTGACTGCTGCACTGTTGCTACACTGTAGCGTGAACAGTAGCAGACAATCACCTTTTCTGTCACAGCTTTTACAGCTGTCAAGTTGACCTATACTTTAATCTGTGAGTCCGCTAAGGGATCAGGTCCCTTAGCTGGTCCGTCCTCATTCAACACTGTATGATCCGCAAATCCTACAGATATAGATGACTTGTGATGCTGTGTATACATTAGATCCTCAACCTGGTCCTTCACATAAAAGTTTGTTAAATCATCAAAACAGAATACAACTCATCAATTTTCCCCTTTTTGATGATAACAAACTTTTATAATAGGGAGGTAAATGTGATAGAGTAACACATGCGTGACCAGGTTCCCAGCAAGTTCCCCCTATCAATATGCTTCCCCCTTAGGCTGTGCTTCCCCCTTAAACATTGCACAAACAGGTCAGAGTTTCCAATTATTCCCCTTAACTTCCCCCTTTTGGCATCATAAAAAGTCAGATCTAGGCAAGAAAAATCAAGGAAGTCCATTAAAGTTAACTCATGGACCTTGTGTGCACACAATCATGGTAGAAGACAAAATAAAAGTCATAAAGGAAACAAATAGAACACAAAAGGAATGATTTCATTGATAGCAAAAACTTAAAGACATTGTAGAAGTCTTTGCTCGAAAGTAGAAGATTTCATTTGGATTTGCAAAATAGGAGCAGTCACATGTTATCCAATCCCAAAAAGAACAAAAAGAAACATCATTAATCACAACCAGCCAAAAAAAGAGGAATCCCAGGGAGCACTAGAGGAGGAGGGCTTAGAGGTAGAGGCAGCGAGAGTGCGAAGGACTAGGTCCACGTGAGCATTCGCAGAGGACTGTTCCTGAAGAAGCCTTTCCTTCAGATTCTTCACTTGAAGTTTCAGTTCTGCATTCTCCATGGTCAAGAGGGACACTTCTTCATCAGTGAAACTAGAAGAACCAGGTCCCCTATCAGACTGGCCTGAAACTTCCATAAGAGCTATTTGAGCTTTCAGCCTCCTGATCGTGTCTTGGGCAGCATTCAGTGTAGTGATCATCTGAGAGATTGTAGAATTACTGCCCCCTTCCTTCTCAATACATTCACAATCCTCAAGTGTGATCTTGGTGAAGCTCTGGTTGCGGGTTCCAACCTGAGGATTACTGAGGGGTACTTTGAAGTACTTGAAGATCCTGGTAAGTAAGAAACCATAGGGAAGACCATGATTACCATACTTGAGGGAGACAACTTTGTTCATGTGATTGATCATTAGAGCTGGTAGGTTGACAAGAGTGAAGTTGTCGAGTGCCTCCATCAGAATAAAGTCAGCCCTGGATGCAACATATCATCTTTCAGCCCGGGGGAGAAGAACTTTGTTTACCAACTCAAAGAGAAGTTGATAGACAGGCAACATAGCCTTCTTATGCACCCGGTCTCCATGCTGAATAGACCCAGGTTTGACGATGACTTTCCGAAAGGTGTAGCTGCATGCATCCTTCTTTGGATCGACTGAAGACAAACCCTCTGATGGAACCCCCAGAATTTCTCCCAAGAGAGCATCATCGAACACAATATCCACACCTTTCCCAACACACACGCATGGCACTCAGTAGGGGAGAAGAATGTACCATAGAACTCCCGTACAACATCCTCATAGATTTTGGCCCCACTAACATTCAAAAGATGGTCCCACTTCTGAAACTCAAGCATAGCCATGAGTTGACTCATGCCTGGCATATCAAGGATATCAGGGTCAATGGTACGCCCCAACAGCACCGCTTGCATCTTAACATTTTCTCTCCACGTAGCAGCCTGCACAGAACCAGGTTCCCCTGCTGGTTCTGCTTCTTCTTCTCACTTACGTTTTCCTGACACTTTGACTGATATTTCCTTAGAACTGGCAGATTTCTGTCCACTAACCTCTCTAACATATTTCTTCTTCACTTTCTCCTTAAACTTCAAAGGTGATGGATTCCCACTCTTCCTAGCCACAACCTTCTTTCTTTCTACTAAGGAACTAGGTTCCTCTTCAACCTCCATAACTGAAATATTTTTATCCACTGAAATCTAACCATCCTTTACCAGATGCCTCATTTTTGGCTTGTTACACTTCTTGCTTTTCTCAAGAGCCTGATCCACAACCTCTTTCTTTTGGAGTCTAGTAGAGGGACGCTTCACAGAGGGAGAGGAAATGCTGACTCCATGATGAATTTTAAATCTTGCACTAAGAACCATATCATCTTCATCCTCGTCATTCACATGAGCATAGAGAGGAGGAATAGACTCGAGAGGGGGAGTGTAGAATATTGGCTCATTTGGAGACTGAGAGGATGGTGAACCAGGTCCCTCACTAGTTTTTGAGGGTGAAGTCTCATGCTGAGTAGACTCGAAAGGGACCATGGTGCCAGCATCCTCAGGAACAGACAGAGAGGCTCCTTGAGTCTTAGGAAGAGTGCAAGGACTTTCAGGAGTTTTTTCCGAGGAGATGGCAATGATGTTTTCGGCGACCTCTTTGTCAGGGGATTCCATGGGAGTTTGAGAGGTGAGAAGGGAAGAGTTAAATACACTGACTAGGATCCTCCTCTGAGGCTTCATAGGTGGGAGAGGTTTCAGGGATGAGTGGCTCAGATAGTGGTACAGAGGGAGATGGAGGTGGAGTGACGACTGTAGGGGTTAGGGTTTTTGGCGAGGATGGAGATGGTTCCGATTGAGGAGGAGAAGCTTCAGGGACTAAGGTTTCCTGAGATGATTCTGGTACTAGGGGAGCAGAGAGGGTTTCCTGAGATGGCTTGGGAGCAGAGAGGGTTTCCTTGGATGGTGAGGAAACTTGGCCCTCATTAGGGGTAATGTTGAGGTCGGTAGCAATGGAGGAGAGGGCGGTTTCATCTTGAGACGCCATTGTTAATCACAGTGAGTAAGGAGGGAAAGAAGTAGGTAAGAAGGAAGCTTTTGGGTTCAGAGAAGTGGGAGTGAGTGAAATGGTGAGAAGTGAGGAGTTATATAGAGAGGAGGAGAAGGGAAACTGGTCCAAGTGACGGTTTGAAGAGTTGGAAAACATGTAGGGGTGTTGAAAGGTAGAATGACAGAAGTGATTGATGTGTTTCTGAAAAGGTGGATAGAGGGAGAGAATAGTGGCAGAAGTAATTAATGTAGTTACTTTTCGAGAAAGAGGGAGAGAAAACATATAACTACTAAGCTGGCGTATAGGAACCAGGTCCCATACATGTTTTATTTTGAAAAGAGAAACCTCAGTCCTTCCATGGTCTACAGTGCCACTTCATTAAATTCTGTAATCACCATGTGTGTCTACCTGCAACGGTGTTGAAGTGAGTTAGACTTTATTAGGAAAACACCTTAGCATCTTAACCTGAGTAAGACATTCAAAGCCATAGGAGAACCAGGTTCCTAATTTGGTCTCAGCATGCCCAGAGCTATTATGTTCTTCTCAAAGTGTTCTCTTCCAAGTGCTTTGGTGAAGATGTCTGCAATTTGATCTTCAGTGCAACAAAATCTCATGCTGATATGACCCTTTTCAACATTGTCTCTGAGAAAGTGATGTCTCACATCAATGTGCTTGGTTCTTTTGTGTTGAACAGGATTTTTTTCCATATTGAGTGCACTTGTGTTGTCACATAGGAGTGGAATGCTGTCAATGAAAACACCAAAATCCTCCAATTGTTGTTTGATCCACAGTAGTTGAGCACAGCAGGAGGCAACTGCAACATATTCAGCTTCAGCTGTGGATAATGCCACTGAGTTCTGCTTTCTTGTACCCCATGAGATTAAGCATGATCCAAGAAAATGATCCATCCCTGAAGTGATTTTCCTATCTACCAGATAACCTGCATAGTCAGCGTCTTCATAACCAACAAGATTAAAATTGTCACCTGAAGGATAGTAAAGGACCAGGTCCTGTGTGCCTTTGAGGTAGCGCATGATCCTCTTAGCTGCTTTTAGATGTGACTCCTTGGGATTGGATTGAAATCTTGCACATAGTCCTACACTGAAGACTATATCTTGTCTGCTAGCTGTGAGGTAGAGAAGTGATCCAATGATCCCTCTATACATGGTTTGATTCACAGGAGTACCAGCATCATCCATATCAAGTTTGGTAGCCACTGCAATGGGTGTGTCAATCACCTTAGAATCCTCCATGTCAAACCTTTTGAGCAGTTCCTTGATGTATTTCTACTGGCTGATGCAAGTGCCCTTGATAGACTATTTGACTTGGAGACCCAAAAAGAAGTTCAGGCCCCCCATCATGCTCATCTCGAACTCACTTCCCATGAGTGTTGCAAATTCCTTGCACAAGGAATCTGCAGTATCTCCAAAGATAATATCATCGACACAGACCTGGACAATGAGAAGGTTCCTTCCTCGCTTCTTTAGGAAGAGAGTGTTGTCTATCTTTCCTATTGTGAACCCATTGTCTAGAAGTAACTTTGACAACCGCTCATACCAAGCTCTGGGAGCTTGCTTTAATCCATACAAGGCCTTGTCGAGTTTGAACACATGTTCTGGGTGGATATGATTTTCAAACCCAGGGGGTTGCTTGACATACACTTCTTCCTTGAGATAACCATTCAAGAATGCACTTTTCACATCCATTTGGAACAAAGTGAATTCCATATGAGATTCAAAGGCTATAAGAATTCGAATGGCTTCCATACGAGCAACTGGAGCCAAGGTTTCACCATAATCAATCTCTTATTCTTGATTGTAGCCTTGGACTACCAGCCTGGCTTTGTTCCTGGTTGTTTTCCCATTTTCATCCAGCTTGTTCCTGAACACCCACCTGGTCCCTATGATGGTTCTGTTTGAGGGACGAGGTACCAGATGCCACACTTTGTTTCTCTCAAATTGATGAAGTTCTTATTGCATAGCCATGATCCAATCAACATCCTTTAGGGATTCGTTGATATTCTTGGGTTCAATTTGGGACAAGAAGGCTGAGAAGGCTAAGGAGTTTCTAGTTTTTGATCTGGTTTGGATTCCGGAATCAAGAGGGGTAATTATGTTATCAAGTGGGTGAGAGCTTTTATGTTTCCAATTTGGAACTTGAAGCTGATTAGTGTAGGTGCTTGGTGTGTTGGTTGGGCTTCCCTGTGACTTCTGTTCTGCAACTTGAGGAGTGCTTTCCACTGCATCTCCAACTCTTTCCTCAACTTCTGTGGGAGAGATAGGGGTACCAGGTTCCTCCTGAGGTTCTGAGGAATAGGTTGAGTTGCCTTCCACTGTCTCCTTTGTTTGACTCATCATATCATCCTTGCTATTGGACACATCAGAGATTTCCCCTGGAACCAAGAGTGGTTCGTTGTCCTGATCATCACCATTGTTGTCCTTGTTTGATAAGAGAGTTTCATTGAAGAGTACATGAACACTCTCCTCCACACATTGAGTCCTTTTGTTATACACTTTGTACGCCTTGCTTTGAGAGGAATAGCCCAGAAAAATTCCTTCATCACTCTTGGCATCGAACTTTCCCAGCTGATCCTTCCCGTTATTTAAAACATAACATTTTCAGCCAAAAGCCTTTAGATGAGTTACCTTGGGTTTTCTTCCATTGAGCAGTTCATATGGGGTCTTGTTCAGGAAGGACCTGATCATGCACCTGTTCACCAGGTAGCAGGCAGTATTGATTGCCTTAGCCCAGAAGTTTTTTGCAATCCCGCTGTCTATTAGCATTGTTCGAGCCATGTCCTCCAGAGTCCCGTTCTTTCGTTCCACAACACCATATTGCTGGGGAGTCCTTAGAGCTGAAAAATTGTGTGTGATTCCATTTTCATTAAAGAATTCATCAAATCTTGCATTATCAAACTCCGTTCCATGATCAGACCTGATGCATGCCACTTTCATGTTCATCTTCACTTGAATTTTCTTGACAAAGGCCACAAATACCTCAAAATGTTTCATCTTTTGAACGAAGGAATAATGTCCAAGTGAATCTAGAGTAGTAATCCACAATCGCAAAGATGTATTTCTTTCTACCCCTACTTGGAATTCTCATTGGTCCACATAGATCCATGTGGATGAGTTCAAGAGGTCTGGATGTGCTAACATCTTTCTTTGGTTTAAAAGATGATTTCACATGTTTCCTTCTTGCACATGCATCACATACTTTGTGATCTTTGAACTTTGAATTTGGCAGACTACGAACCAGGTCCTTCTTTATCAGCTTGTTCAACAGAGAGAAGCTGACATGTCCTAGTCTTCTGTGCCAAAGCTCAGCATCATCTTCAACTGCCTTTAGGCAGTTCATCTCACCTGCTTCCAGAGATTTGAAATCAGCAACGTAGATGTTTTTGTATCTCTTGGCTATCAACACCACTTCTCCAGTTACTAGACTAGTAACTGTGCATGTTTTTGACAAGAATTCCACCTTGTTTCCTTTATCACAAATTTGTGAAACACTCAAGAGACTATATTTCAAGCCATCCGCATAGTATACATTTTCAATTGAGTGTTCTAGAGATCTTCCAACTCTTCCTACGCATAGGATGTAACCCTTCTTCTCATTTTCAAAGGACACATCCCCTCCTTACAGGGCCTTCAATGAGAGAAAATCCATGGTATTTCCAGTCATATGCTTTGAGCATCCACTGTAGCCCGCTTTCCCTCACTGATCCCTGCACACACAAATCAATGGTTAGATTTAGGAACCCAAACAAGTTTTGGTCCCTTGTAATTTGGAAATGGGTGAATGAGATCTTTTCTAGTCCATGCTGGTAGGATTTTGTGCTTTTTGCTGGGACCTGGTCCCTGCTCAAGCTTTCTCCTACATGCAAACATTTCATTTTTCTGGACTGATTGGTCCCTGGCTGGACAACTTTCCTTGTAGTGTCCATTGTTCCCACAATGGGTACAAAGCAAATTGTCAGGGATTGTGATGTATTTGCTGTGTGGATTATAAGGAGTTTTCTCCTTTGAAAATCCAATTCCCTTCCTATTTCCATTATTGTTAAAGTACATGGTGGTGACAGCATCTGACGACTATGTCCAATTCAAGGCCTTCTTAAGATAAGATTTTACTCTACTCAGTTCAACCTGTAGCTCTTTGTTTTTCTCTAACTCACTACACAGATTAGCTTTTTCTTCATTCAAATCCTTCTCCAGCATGACATATTTTTCACTAGCAATTTCTTTTCCTTTTTCATCACTTGGTGGACCAGGTTCTAGTTCAAGTTTCTTGATAGTTTCCTCTAGACATGTGATTTTATTATGAAGATTGTTTCTTTACTACTCTACAGTATTAATTTTCTCATTTAGCCTAGTGTTATCAAGAACTGAACTTTCAGTCTTTCTTTTTAACTCATCCCTCATTGCAACACTATCTTCACTCTTTTCTTTTTCAAGATTGCCTACGGTGTCCTTTAGGTTCACAACTACCATCAGTAAGTCATCTCTAGTTTGTTCTACCTCTCCTAGTTCAATGGTCAAGAGGTCCTTATCTTCAACTAAGGCATAGTATGCATCAATAAGAACATTAGATAAGGACAATAATTTTTTAGGAGAGTAGGATTTCAGATTTCTCTGAACATCCTTGAAGTCTACCTCTTCCGAGTCATCTTCTTTTTCTTTATCAGATAGAGCCATGAGGGAAAACAATGAGTCGTACTCCTTTGCCTTGTTTTCGACTGCCATCATGGAACTATTTTCTGCTTCAGGTTCCTCGTCTGACTCACTGGATGAATCTCCCCAAGAAGCAAGAGCTTGTCTCACAACATTGTCAGCTGCACTTTTTCTACTGAATCTCTTTTCAGGAACCTGGTTCCTCTTTGCAACCTTGTCAGTGTTGTATTTATAGCTGTCCTGTTTCAAGAGTGGGCAGTCTTTTATTAAGTGTCCAGGTTTTCCACATTTGTGACATAAATCATGATTCCTGGGCTTGCTTGAGCTGCCTCTTCTTGGTATCCCACCGTTCCTTCGCACCATTTTTTGGAATCTCTTGGTGAGATAGGCCATGTCATGATCTTCTTTACTTGACTCATGTTTTTCCACCTGAAGAACCAGGTTCTTCTCCTTCTTCGACTCCCTTCTTTTATTGTCCTTCTTCTTCTTCATCTCATATGTCCTCAGATTTCCTATCAACTCATCCATAGTTAAGGTCTGCAGGTCTTTTGCTTCCGTGATAGCATTGACTTTGCTTTCCCAAGAACTCGGTAGAACACTTAAGATCTTTCGCACAAGTTTGTTCCTGAGAATAACTTCACCTAGAGAATGAAGTTCATTGATGATAGAGGTGAACCTAGTATGCATGTCTTGTATAGACTCATCTTCCCTCATCTTGAACAGTTCATATTCTGTAGTGAGCATGTCTATCTTGGACTGCTTTACTTGTGTTGTTCCTTCATGAGCCATCTACAGGGCATCCCGGATCTCCTTGGCTGACTGAAAAGCAGAGATCCTATTGTATTCATCAGGCCCGATGCCACAAACGAGAATTTTCTTTGCGCGAAAATTCTTTTCCACAGCTTTTCGGTCTGCCTCATCGTATTCCTTTCTGGTTTTTGGTATTAAAGGACATGCTTCTCCAACCTTTTATAATGGAACATGAGGGACATCACAAATGATGTCCCAAAGCTCGGAGTCTTCAGCCATGACGAAGTCATGCATTCTCGTTTTCCACCAACCATAGCATTGGCCGTTGAATCTTGGGGGTCTATAGGTTGATTGTCCTTCTTCAAAGTTGGGTGGAGCAGCCATTAGAGATCCTTTCTAGGTGTTAACCTTTTAGAAAGAACCTGCTTTGATACCAATTGAAGGTTTCTTAGTGTCCACCAAACAGTAGAGTGACCAGGTCCTCTACTAGTTCCCACAGAATTAAATGCTAGAAAGACGAGTAAAGAGACAAAGAATTTTTACGTGGAAAAATCCCACTCAAGGGGACAAAAACCACGACCTACACTTGTAGGATTTCAACTTTACTAACTTGTAATCTAAACTATTACAAGCCACTTTGTAATGACTTTCTTACAAAGACTTCAACACTCTAACTTGTAATACTTCTTACAAGCCACTTTGTCACAAACTAGTTACAAAGACTTTGACTCATGACTAGCTTTAGTCACACACAAGTTTGGAAGATGAAAGATTTAAAGGTTCCTAACTAGTTGCTTCTACAAAGCTTAGTAGGATACAATGAAAACAAGATACAAGATTACAATTCAACTAAGGACATTAACATTACTTGATGACCACGTGTGAGGTCTTAGTGGAGTTGTCTTCTTGCTCTTGAAGCCCTTGAGTCTTTAATGCTTGAGAGCACTTAATGCTTGAATATTCTTAGTAATTGCTCAAGTCAGTATGTTGTTCTTCTTGCTTCAAGATATTATCAAACATTGCACATTCCAAGAAGGATGTCCAAAATCTTGGAGGTACATGGCTCAACCACTAGGAAGTGACCGCTGCACTGTTGCTACACTGTAGCGTGAACAGTAGCAGACAATCACCTTTTCTGTCACAGCTTTTACAGCTGTCAAGTTGACATGTACTTTAATTTGTGAGTCCGCTAAGGGATCAGGTCCCTTAGCTGGTCCGTCCTCATTCAACACTGTATGATTCGGAAATCCTGGAGGCATAGATGACTTGTGATGCTGTGTATACATTAGGTCCTTAACCTGGTTCTTCACATAAAAGTTTATTACATCATCAAAATAGAATACAACTCATCAAAGGGCTCTTCGATCATAACTCTGTTAGCCTCGATAGTCGCATTGATGCCAGGTAACATGTGGGCAATGTGTTCAGAAGCATTTAAGATTTCAGGAATTAACTCTTTAATGATTTTTGACCGAGAAGTAATTTCAGGTATACCAGATCTGTCTAACCCAAGATGCATGTATGAGCCATTTTGTCGAATTATAGTAAAGTTCTCAACTAATTTTGTTGCAAATACAACAATGCTAGCTCTGGAGGGTTCTTGATAAAACTAAATAATTTTTTCGCAACAACTCTTTTCCCTCAAATCATATTCAGTTTCCCTATAATCTAATTTAATTTCTAAAAGATAATCAATCTCCACATCAGAATTGCAGTAATCACAAAGAAAATAGAAAGCCTCTTCTTCACCCTCACTGGAATAAGGAGGCCAGTCATACCAACCATTTTTGGGCTTGCCTTTATGTCTGACAGAGCAAGCTAAGGAGTATGATCATATGAAAAGATTAAAGGATTTTTCACCCACAGAGCAAGCTAAGGAGTATGATCATAGATTAAAGATTAAAAAAGTACATAGTAAAAAGACAAGGATTAACTAATTCATACCAAACCCTTTCTATACAAGGCTTCTGGATTCTCACTCTCTATACTTCTCTAGTAAACTATCTAGCTTCTGCAAATAATATGTAGGCCACCAATAATCTTCGTCTAACAGTTCAAGTGATGGATTCTTAAGAACTTGTCAGTCCTCTGTTATTTCAATCAAAACCTTACAACTAAAAAATAAAATATTTAGAAAATTTCTTTCTCATATAAAAGATTTTTATTTCAATGGTTATAATTGTTAGATTGACTTCTTTATAAATGAAAGACCAAAAGTTGCACTTGAGTTTTTGAAGAGAGCGGTAGGAGGCCACCTTGGAGCATTGTATTTGATCGTCATGATAATCATCTTTTTGGGTGGTGAATTCAAACATACAGGAGTATCAATTATTGCCAAAATGAAAAGAACTAGGGAAATAAGAGACACTACAGGGAATTAATATCATACATGAGTATAATGTGGGTGAAAAATCCTTTAATCTTGTCATATGATCATACTCCTTGCTCTGTCATACGTGAAGATAAGCTCAAAAATGGTTGGTATGACAGGCATTCTTATTCCAGTGAGGGTGAAAAAGAAGCTTGCTACTTTCGTTGTGGTTATTGCAATTCTGATGTGGAGATTGATTATCTTTTAGAAATTAAATTAGATTATAGGTCAACTGAATATGATTCGAGGGAAAAGAGTTGCATTGCGAAAAAATTATTTAGTTTCATCCAGAACCCTACAAAGGTAGCACTTCTATATTTGCAACAAAATTAATTGGGAACTTTACTATAATTCGAAAAATGGCGCATATATGCAACCTTACCATATCTCTGTCTCTTCAACTAAACCCGCATTGTAAAATGATGTCAATATAGCTAAGAAACTGTACTCATCCAGCACCATTCCTCGTTCTTCCATCAAAGTGAAGTTCTATGACATTGCCATGTTCACCTTGTTGAGCATGCCCTGCCATCATTGTGTTCCACCCGACAATATTGAGTTCCATTTCTAGCTCATCAAACACAAAGTTGTTCAAATAGGAATTTGAAGTTGATGGTTCATTATTTTAGATTTGGATTTAGAGTCTTAGTTTTTCTTATTTAACCTGGGACTTTCCTATATTTTATGCACTCCACGAGCGTTCCTCAGAAGCCCACATTTCCCATACCCATTAACCAATACACTACCTACAATGACATTCAAATTGAGCCCCATTACCATCTGGTGCCCATGAATAATCCTACACTGTTCAAGCATAGCAACATCAGATGCCGCCCGCAGAGCCCCGAAAACACTAACCATAGTAGATGCCAATCCACTCCTCCTCATTCAACAAAGCACGACAAAGCGTCAATAGGCTTGGAGTTCCGAACAATCCCAACAATAACCGACGAGAAACAAACTTCATATCTGACAGACATTTCATTGAACACCCTTTTCGCATTACCCGACAATCCAGTTTTAAAGTACAACGACACAAGAGCTGACGCCGTAAACGGCTCCAAAGAGAAACCCAATTTGATAGCAAGGGAAGGTGACAGCCGGAAGAGGGGCACAAGTTTTGAGAAGGGAGGTTGAAGTTGGAAAAATGGAAGTATTTAGGACACCCCTTATAATTAACAAAAAGGCTGATTAATTAAGAATGATTAGGGTCAAATTAGAAATAGAAAAAGTTTGGGGTAAAATTTCAAGTATTTCAAAATAACAAAACCCATCTTCTAATTTTACTTTTCCCACTTTTCTCTTTCTTCGCTTTCCCAAACCAGACGACTCCAACGATTTTCTCCAAACTTCTTCAAACTTTTCTCTAAAATTCAATATTCAAACTCAAAATTACTATAGGGCTTCCGAAATCGACTTCATTCCACTCAGATTTGCTTTGAAGTCGAGATTCCATCATCAAGGTAAGTTTTTTCTTCTTCTTTCTATCATATTGATAAACTCTGAATTTGAATTTTACCAAGTAGGAATGACACAGTTCAAGCTGTTTTTCCTCTTTGCCGTGGTACCATACCAACGCAGATTCATCCTAATACATATCCAAGAACGCCCTTAGTGATACGGTATAAATACAACTTGTATAAATATTTTGGTGTATTTATGTATGCTATTGTTTGATTGGATTTATTAGAGGCTTAATGCTACTGCAACCATTATTTTAATGTGACGCTGAGTTCGAACTTTCTAGAAAAATGTGATTTTTGTTTAAAAAAAAAAAAGAAAAAGGAAATTTTTCAATACATGTATAGTTCAAGTTGAGAGCAGAGGATATGATTAAACCTTAGGTCATTGTTCACTTAAACATGTTTAAATTGAATGGGTACATCTTATTGCTGTGTTAATTTGCTTATGTGATGGTGTTATGGAAGATAAAATTAATCTAATACTCAGTGGTTGAGCAGAATGCTATAGAAGATTATATAATCAAATCCGACTAGTTTAAGATTGAGGTACTTGATTGATTGATAATTTAGTAAAGTACTTATTTTTCTGCTTAATCAAATTGGATAAATCATGTCAAAGGCAGATTTTTTTTTTTTTTATAAAGATAAACAAGAAAGTTAATGTTGCTCCAGGACCATGTCAAATTATCCCTATTTAAAAAAAGTAGTAAAAAAAAACAAACAAAGAAAGAAACACATAGTTTTATGTTTTATGTGTTAAGTACAAATTATTTATTTATTTATTTATTTTATTAGTGGCCGTTACTTGTTTGTGTGTGCAGATAAATGACAAAGGGGCGTGTGTCAAAGACAAGTGGAAGAGGAAGAGATAAATCTCCCTCCAAAAAAATCTAGCAAAAGAATTAAGACATCTCAGGGGGATGAGCTACAACAATTAGTTGTAGCTGAAGTGGAAGCCAAACATCTTCAGGTAGTAGAAGGAGAGAATGCTGGAGAAGAAGAAAAAGAGAACGAAAATGAAGAAGAAATTGAGAAAGAAAATAAACAAGAGGAGACAAATATTGATGATGAAGCATCAGTAGCAAATACTGACGAAGAAGCTTCAAGAGAAGAAGAATATGAAGATGAAGGAGGAGAAGAAGAACAAGACTCAGAGGCAGCGACAGAAAGAAGAAAAAAGAGAAAGAATGATAATGCACATTCTCAATCTGTTGAGGTAAGTTTAATATGTTTCAAACATCTTTCTAGATGTTTAAGTTTCTGTTTGGATGCTTGAAATATTTTCACTAAACATGACTGTAAAGAGATCTTTTTAATTATTCTTTTGCCTTTGATTAGTAAACATCTTTAAATCATGTACATGATGAGATGCCTGAGGATGAGTTTGACAACTGCGAGGTTGAAGATGAAGAAGAAGAAGGAGAAGATGAAGAAGGAGGAGAAGAAGAAGAGGCAGCGGCAGAAAGAAGAAAAAAGAGAAAGAATGATATTTTACCTTCTCAATCTGTTGAGGTAAGCTTAATATTGTTGAAACATCTCTCCGGATGTTTGAAACATCTCTCTGGATGTTTGAAACATGAATCCGGATGTTTGAAACATCTCTCCAAATTTAAAGTTTCTGTCTGTATGCTTGAAATATTTTTTAAGATGTTTCACTAAACATGACTGTAAAGAGATCTTTATGCTTGATTTGGTTTGTCCACTGTATTTTATTGGCAAAGGATTCAAGCCGTGGTGTGTCTGAAACTACAGTTAGATTGGCCTCCATAGAAGAGGCTTTCTACAATTATCCATGGGGCCGAGATAGTTTCCAGTTGACTATTGATTATCTTATGAAAGATATGAAAGAGCGTCAACACGCCAAGGGTGACTCGTATAACCTCTATGGATTTTCTTGGGCTTTCATGGTGACTAAATAACTCTTTTTCATTACTTCTATTTTAGTGTTATTTATATAATTATCTATTTAATTTTTTTTATCACACAATGTAGGCATGGGCATTTGAAGATATTCCTCAATTACGGCCACAAGATTATCCAAAAGAGAGGACATTGCCGAGGATGAAAAGATGGCTATTTGAAAAATTAGAAAAAGACAGGCCTGGGCCATTTCAAACCAAAGATCGTCCGGTAAAGCTCATTCTAATAGATGTTTAATGTTTGAAATATTTAGATGTTTGAAACATCCACATGATGTTTGAAACATCTCCACAGGATGTTTGAAACATCCCCACTTCCACAAGATGTTTGAAACATCTTCACAGGATGTTTGAAACATTTCCACAGGATGTTTGAACATCAAGCATGCCTCTAATATTTTTTTGCTTATAGTATTTTTTGTTATCTACTCAGGTGGTACACCCTTTTCTTTACCCTAGAAAGGCTGAAAAGATGAACCCTTACATCCAAAATCTTGTTATCTTATCTGACAAAGAGGACATGATGATAGATAACCTAAGTAAAGAGTTAGATGGAGCGACAGTCTTAAGGCATTTGGGTGGTGCTCTTAAGATAGAGAAGGGTAGTTCGCAAACCCCACAAGTTGGAGATAACCTTGTGGTTGGAGTATATGATAATTGAGCAGAAAAATCTATTGGTGGAGATGATAAAGTGGGAGGAGAAGCTGTTGATGACAATGATGCTGATGGTGGAATGCACTTTAATGATGATAATGGCAGGGGGAGGGTTCTCATTATGATGATGGCAGAGGAGCTGGTTCTATGGAGAAAATGGGTGATAAAATAAAAGATCGTCTTGTTACAGGTATATCTAGTAGCTATTGTCCTTGCATATTCTCTGATTGTCGGGAAAAGGAAAATGAGCAAAAAAAGTGGAGGGATGCGATGCAGAGTTAGTTGAACTCTTTGAAGAGGACGATGGATGAAAAGGAAAATGAGCAAAAAAAGTGGAGGGATGAGATGCAGAGTCAGTTAGACTCTTTGCAGAAGAAAATGGATGAATTGGTTCAAAAGCTATCAAAGAGACCTGTGGTTCTTCCCTGAGCTACTCAGGATCCTTACATTGAAGGGAAAAAAAGGAACAAAAAGAGAAAGAAAACTGAAAATGAAGAAACTTCCAAAGCAGTCAGTGAGGAGAGGCTGAAAGTCGATATTTATAAACCGATTGACTGGGAAAGGAGTAATTCCCTCATGACATTTATCGAAAATAGGGGGCCTCAGACACAATTCACATAGGGGATGGTCAATTATGAAGACTTTAAGAACATTCAAGATTCTCAATTTTGGTTGGAGGATAAGGTACATATTCATAACCATTTCATCTTGATTTGGTTTTTCATTATTTCACTTGCTCCTGTGTAAGATGTTCTGTGAGAATTTTGAAACATCCTACAGGAAGTTTGAAACATCGTGTAAGATGTTTCAAACTTCCTGTAAGATGTTTGAAACATCCTGTAGGATGTTTGAATGAGTGCATGTATAGATTTTGTCACGACCCAAAATCTTAACTGAGGTCATGATGGTGCCCAACAGCAGGGTCAGGCAAGCCGACTCTCAATTTACTAAAGGTTCCTCCTTATTAGATTAAACACTTTAAAATATACTCAGTTTTTAAAACTTAAAACATGATTCGACAAGGATAAATAGCCAGTTTTAATCAAAACAGTCATGAAGAGGAATGAGCCAATATATATACATATACAGACCCGCAAAGCCAAAATAACAACTACGTGTGTGCCAGGAACTAGTGTCACAAGTCCTACGGGCATACTAACAGAATATACAAAACATAATATACAATCCCACTGTCTGAAAGAAATAGACGGGAAATAAGCAAAAGAAACTCCATGGTGCTGCCGAGGATCGTCAGGATAAGAAGATCACCGTGAAGTCGGGTCCAACTAAGATCAAAATCGAGCTCCGGTTTGATAACCAGATGCACCAGTCTCAGAACTTGTACAATTAAGTACAGAAGTGCAACATGAGTACATAAACAAATATGTACCCAGTGAGTATCCCGCCTAACCTCGAAGAGGTAGTGACAAGAGGTCGACTTGACACTCACTAAGGTCTAATAAAATGATTAGCAATATATAATATCAGTAATAGATATACAAGGATGATTAAAGCAATAAGCATTTAAAATAACAGTAATTCAAATAAATACCGGAGATAAATATGCAATCTCCACTTCATTATTCTTTTCTTTCCTTTAAAAGTATATATATCTGAACACTCAAAATCCATAAAAGAATTCTTAACAATTTAACATACGCATACATGATAAGGGCAACCAGCCTGAGCCATCATAATGATCATATATGTGCACTGCCGAGGGTCGAAGGGCCCGAACCATAATATATATCTTTCAATCTCGCCGTGGCGTACGACCTGCTCCCATGAGAGTGGGGGAAATAACACTCCGCTCGCGGAATGTAAATTGCAAAGCGGTCACATGCACACACAATCCACACATTTATTATTCATTAATTAATTTTCGTGAAAAATTCCTTAATATTACTTAAATTCCATGATCTCAGGAAAACAAGCCGCATGTAACATTAATTCACTAAGCATATAATTCATTTCAAGGACAACATAAAACATGGTGTAAGCCTAACTACCCGGAATGACACCAAATTTTGCCGGCAAGTCATAAATGACATAACAGAACTATTCCCGGTCTCGGAATTCCGTTCGGACCTCGACAACACAAAAACACGTCCCAAACCACAATAGGAACTTAAGGAACTTCTTATTTCAATATTGGGCGCCGAAATGCTCCAGGGTCATCAGAAACCCGTTCCAAACATACGCCCAGGTCCAAAATCATCATACAAAGCTACGAGAACTGATCAAACTTGATTCCGGGGTCGTTTACCCAAAATGTTGACCGGAGTCAAACTTGGCCTTAAAGGCCAACCTTAAGGAACAAAGTGTTCCAATATTTCTCTAAACACTTCTGAATCCCGGACCACCAGCCCCGCAAGTCATAAGTCATAATAAGTCGCTACGGGAAGTTTCATTTAGGGGGACAAAGTCTGATAACGCGAAACGACCGGTCGGGTCGTTACATTCTCCACCTCTTAAACAAACGTTCGTCCTCGAACAGGTCTAGAATCATACCTGAAGTGCTGAATAAGTGTGGATATCTGCTCCGCAGTCCTCCTCGGACTCCCAGGTCGCCTCCTCAACTGGTTGGCCCTTCCACTGGACCCTTACGGCAGAAACTCTCTTGGACCTCAACTGGCGGTCCTATCTATAAATAATAGCAACTGGCTCCTCCTCGTAGCCCAACCTCTCATCCAACTGAATAGTTCTGAAATCAACCACGTGAGAGATGTCGGCGTGGTACCTCCGGAGCATGGATACATGAAAAATTGGATGAACTCCTGATAAACTGGGAGGGAATGCCAGCTCATAAGCAACCTCCCCAACTCGCCTCAACACCTCGGAGGGACCTATAAACCTCGGGCTCAACTTGCCCTTCTTCCCAAACCTCATAATACCCTTCATAGGCGAGACTTTCAACAGAACCCTATCTCCCTCCATAAATGATACATCACGTGCCCTCTGATCCGCGTAACTCTTCTGTCTGGACAGTGCTGTGCGGAGCCTCTCCTGAATCAACTTCACTTTCTCCAAAGCATCCCTCATCAGGTCGTTGCCATATAGCTTAGCCTCGCCAGGCTCAAACCATCCGATAGGAGAACGACATCGCTGACCATAAAAAGCCTCAAATGGTTCCATCTCAATGCTTGGCTGATAACTATTATTGTAAGAAAACTCGGCCAAAGGCAAGAACTGGTCCCACTGACCTCCAAAGTCAATCACGCATGCCCTGAGCATGTCCTCCAATATCTGAACTGTACGCTCCGGCTGACCATCAGTCTGAGGGTGAAATGTTGTGCTGAGATCTATCTGGGTACCCATCTCGCTATGCAATGCTCTCCAGAAGTGCGAGGTGAACTGAGGACCTCGATCTGATATAATGGACACCGGTACACCATGCAACCGGACTATCTCCCGAATGTAGATCTGGGCCAACCTCTCAGAAGAATAAGTAGTAGCCACTAGAATGAAATGCGTCGATTTGGTCAATCTATCCATAATGACCCAAACCGCGTCGACCTTCTGCAAGGTCCGAGGCAACCCAACCATGAAGTCCATAGTGATGCGCTCCCATTTTCACTCAGGAATGTGCATCTGCTGAAGTAGGCCTCCTGGCCTCTGGTGCTCATAATTAACCTGCTGGAAATTAAGACACCTAGCCACATACCCCACAATGTCCTTCTTCATTCGCCTCCACCAGTAATGCTGCTTCAAATCACGATACATCTTCGTAGCACCAGGATGAACAGAATACCGAGAACTGTGTGCCTCTCCCTCAGGCCATCAACATTAGGAACACATAAGCGGCCTTGAAGTCTCAGAATACCATCCTCGCCAATAGTAACCTCCTTGGCCCTACCCTGAACCACTGTCTTCCGAAGCTCAGCTAAGCACGGATCATAGAACTGCCGGGTCTTAATCTCCCGAAATAACGAAGACTGAGCAACCACATGTGCAAGAACTCGACGAGGCTCTCAAAGGTCTAATCTCACCAGGTGATTAGCCAAGCATTGAATGTCCAAGGCTAGAGGTCACTCATCTGCTGCAATATAAGCCAAGCTACCCATACTCTTCGCCTTCCTGATCAAAGCATCTGCTACCACATTTGCGCCGGGTGATGAAGAATGGTGATATCATAATCCTTCAACAACTCAAGCCATCTGTGCTGCCTCAAATTAAGATCCTTCTGCTTGAACAAGTGCTGCAAGCTACGGTGGTCTGTATAAACCTCACAGGACACTCCATACAAGTAGTTCCTCCAAATCTTAAGAGCATGAATAATCGCCACCAACTCCAAATCGTGCACAGGGTAATTCTTCTCATGAACCTTCAGATGGCACGAAGAATAAGTAATAAGTCTCCCCTCCTGCATCAATACACACCCCAAGCCAACGCGAGAAGCGTCGCAATATACTGTATACATCCCAGAATCGAAAGGCAATACTAGAACTGGTGCTGAGGTCAATGCTGTCTTGAGCTTCTGAAAGCTCGCCTCACACTCGTCAGACCATCAAAACGGGGCATTATTCTGAGTCTATCTAGTCAATGGAGCTGCAATAGAAGAGAACCTATCCACGAATTGACGATAATAGCCTGCTAGGCCCAAAAAGCTCTTGATCTCTGTAGCTTAAGTAGGACACGACCAACTCTGAACTGCCTCGATCTTCTGAGGATCAACCTTGATACCCTCTTCGGATACCACATACCCCAAGAATGCCACGGAATCCAACCAGAACTCACATTTGGAGAACTTAGCATATAACTTCTGTTCTCGCAAAGTCTGGAGCACAACTTTCAAATGCTGCTCGTGCTCCCCCAGACTACGTGAGTAAATCAAAATGTCATCAATGAAGACAATGACAAAGGAATCAATATACGGCCTGAACACCCTATTCATCAAGTACATGAATGCTGTTGGGGCATTAGTCAAACCAAAGGACATCACCGGGAACTCATAATGGCCATATCTCGTACGGAAAGAAGTCTTCGGAACATCTGAAGCCCGAATCCTCAACTGATGATACCCCAATCTCAAATAAATCTTAGAAAACACACGGGCACCCTGAAACTGATCAAACAAATCATCGATGCACGACAAAGGATATTTGTTCTTAATGGTGACCTTGTTCAACTGGCGGTAATCAATACACATCCACATAGACCCATCCTTCTTCTTCACAAATAGAACTGGAGCACCTCACGACGACACACTCGGCCTGATGAACCCCTTAGCGACGATACACTCGGCCTGATGAACCCCTTAGCTAACAACTCCTCAAGCTGCTCCTTCAACTCCTTCAGAGCCATACGGTACGGAGGAATAGGTATAGGCTGGGTGCCTGGAGATAAATCAATGCAGAAATCAATATCACGATCCGGAGGCATGCCCGGAAGATCCGAAAGAAATACATCAGCAAACTCTCGAACAATTGACACTAAATCAATCGTCGGAGACTCGGCGGTGGTGTCCCGCACATAAGCAAAATAGGCCAGACAACCCTTCTCGACCATATGTCGAGCCTTCAAGAATGAAATAACAAGGCTGGCTGTACTAATTGAGGAACCTCTCCACTCCAGCCTAGGCGACTCGGGCATGGCTAAAGTAACTGTCTTGGCATGGCAATCTAGCACAACATGATAAGGAGATAGCCAATCCATGCCCAAAATAATCTTGAAGTCAACCATGTCGAGCAATAAGAGATCCGCTCGAGTCTCAAACCCACAAAATGAAATCACACAGAACAGACAAATCCGGTCTACGACCACAGAATCACCCACCGAAGTGGACACATAAATAGGAGAACCTAAGGACTCACGAGGGACATCCCAAAAAATGAGCAAATAAGACTGAAACATATGAATAAGTGGATCCTGGATCAAATAACACCGACGCCTCTCTACCACATACTGTAATAATACCTGTGATCATGGCGTCTGAGGCCACTGCATCTGATCTGGCCGGGATAACATAGAATCTAGCTGGAGCACCGGAAGACTACGCCCCGCCAGAATGAACAGGAGCTGGCTGATCTCCCCCTGACTGGCCTCCACCTCTAGGACGACCCTTGCCGACCTGTCCCCTATCTCTAGGTGGCTTGACAACTGGTGCTGGACCCATATGCTGAAAATCCTGTTGTACCGCTTTGTCCCGAAACCTGGGGCAATGCCTCTTCATATGACCTGGATCCCCAGACTCATAACAACCTCCGGGTATCATAGCCTGTTGCCCCAAAGAGGAACCCTGAATGGCCAGAGAGCGATGTGCACTCTCTGGCATAACACTGAAGTAGGGTCTGGGGAATCTCGAATAGTTGGGATAACCACTGGGTGAACTCTGAACGGCTGGAGGGCGGTAGGAACGCTCTGGCATGACGCTGAAATGAGACCTTGCTGGAACACCTCGGGGAGGTGGTGGGGGTGCTGAATATGGAGGCCTGCTGGGCTGACCTCTACTGAACTGACCTTTGCCCCTAACTGGGGCATCTCTGAAATCCCCGGAGAATCTGACCCTCTTGATCTGCTGGCCCTGCTCTCTGCCTCTCAATCGATAGCCCTCAATCCGACGAGCTATCTCGACCACCAGCTGATAGGGAGTCCCCATCTCTACCTCTCGGGACATGTTGGCTCTAATACTGGAGTGCATCCCTGCTAAAAATCTCCGCATCTCTCAGCATCAGTAGGCAATATCATAAGTGCGTGGCGAGACAAATCTGAGAATCTAGCCTCATAATCTGTCACTGACATCTGTCCCTGCTCCAACTGCTCAAAATGATATCGCATCTCTTCCCTCTTAGAGGGTGGGATATACCTATCTAGAAACATCTGAGTGAACTGCTCCCAGGTGATGGGAGGAGAATCTGATGACCTGCTGAGAATATAGGACTGCCAACATCTGCGAGCTCTGCCCTCTAGCTGGAAGGTAGTGAAGTCCACTCCATAGGACTCCAGTATCCTTATGTTGTGCAGTCTATCCCTGCACCTATCAATAAAGTCCTGGGCATCCTCGCCCCGCTCACCCCCGAAGACTGGAGGGTGCAACCGAGTCCATCTATCCAATAACTTCTACGGATCACCGTCCGCATCTGACCTGGGCTCAGGTGCTGCTGTTACAGGCTGGGCCCCACCCACAGGCAGTGTACCCGGGGTATGATAGATTGCTGATGTCTGGCCTGCAGCCTGGGAAGTAGGGGTCTAGGCTCCCCCTCTTGCCTGAGATGTGGCAGGATCCACTGGAAATAAACCAGCCTGGGACATAGTGTCCATGAATCGCATCATACGACCCATGATCTCCTGGAATCCTGGCGCCGTCATAAAATCCACTGGAGCAGGACCTGCCGGGGGCACCTCACCCTGCTCCTCTATTGTAGGGTCCTCTGATGGTGGTATGACTGGAATAGCTCGGGGATGCCCTCATCCCCTACCTCGAGCCGTTGCCCTCCCCCAGCCTCTGCCACAACCTCGAACAACGGGGGTAGCGGCCCCTCCCGGGTCTGGAACATCGAATGCCCGCGTCCTTACCATCTGTGAGAGAATAGAATAATAAAATTTAGTGAACCATTGACTGCACGATAGAATAAAAATAAGGAGAGGTTTTCCTAACACCCTATAGCCTCCCGAAGATAAGTACAGATGTCTCCATACCGATCCGCAAGACTCTACTAGGTTTGCCCGTGACTTGTGAGACCTACGTGAACCTAATGCTCTGATACCATGTTGTCACGATCCAAAATCTTAATTGAGGTCGTGATGGCGCCCAATAGCAGGGTCAGGCAAGCCGACTCTCAATTTACTAAAGGTTCCTCCTTATTAGATTAAACACTTTAAAATATACTAAGTTTTTAAAACTTAAAACATGATTCGACAAGGATAAATAGCTAGTTTTAATCAAAACAGTCATGAAGAGGAATGAGCCAATATATATACATACACAGACCCGCAAAGCCAAAATAACAACTACGTGTGTGCCAGAAAATAATGTCACAAGTCCTACGGGCATACTAACAGAATATAGCAATCAACCCTCTAACACCGCCTTTCCTTTAGAATTCAACTCCGGAATGGTATTATCTAGACATAATCAACTCAAGTATATCAATAAGAATTCAATGATTCAATTACATGGCCTAATTATCCATTTCCTAGCATTCTTCCAAAGTTATCAAAATTCGACCCCGGGCCCGCTTGCTCGAATTCTTGTAATTCTCGAAGGGAACNAAAATTCTCAAGTGATCACAAGTTCTAGGTTACTACCCAATTTCTTGAATTTTTGCACTAGTTTATGTAGTTAATTAGGCTAGGATGCATGCATGAAACAAATTTCCAGGTGGAATTCACTTGCCTTATGAGACCTGGTTGATAGCTCTTAAAAATGGAGGAAATCGCCTAAGGAAGAAGATGGAAAATGAGAAAAATGAGTTTAAAACCCGTATTTAAAACTCACTTCCTGAACAGTGATCTCGCACCTGCGGCTCTGGGGACCGCACCTGCGGTCTCGCACTTGCGAGAAGAATCTCGCACCTGTGGAATTGGGCTAGGGGGTCTGGGATCGCACCTGCGAAGTGGAGACCGCACCTGCGATAAATGACCAGGCCTTTGGTGATCGCACCTGCGATGCCTGGGACCGCACCTGCGATGCTGGGCAACTGCACCTGCGGTCACACCAGAGCAGGTGCACCAGCAGCTTTGTTTGCTGGTTTTTAGCCCCGTTAGGTGCCCGGAAGGCACTTGGGCCCACCCGAGCCCTAGTCCAAATATACCAATGAGTCCAAAATCATAATACGGACTCGCTCGAGCCTTCGGAACACTCAGAACAATGCTAAAACTCGAAATCACACCCCCAAACCTCAAGAACCAACTTAGGAATTTTGAGTTTTATAAACTTTGCTAACAACGTGCCGAACTGACCTATACAACTCAGAATGATACCAAATTTCACAGATAACTCACACAACATCCTATGAACTTGTCCGTGCGATCAAATCGCCAAAATAACATCATATACATCGAATTAAGCCTCAAAATCCATGAATTCTATCAAATTTCATAAAACATCAAATTTCCCATTTTAAGTCCGAAACACGTCAAACGAAATACGATTTCAACCAAACTTTACAGAAGGTGCTTAAACCATATATAAGACCGGTACCGGGCGCCGGAACCAAAATACGGGCCCGATACCATCACTTTCTAATCAGATTTCATTTTCAATTTCCTTAAATATTTTCAGAAAATAATTTTACTCAAAAATTCATTTCTCGGGCTTGGGACCTCGGAATTTGATTCCGGGCATACGCCCAAGTCCCATATTTTCCTACGGACCCTCCGAGACCGTCAAATCACGGGTCCGAGTCCGTTTACCCAAAATATTGACCGAAATCAAATATATTCATTTTAATATCAAATCTTAGCATTTTTCACATAATTTTATATTTAAGCTGTCCGGCTATGCGCCCGGACTGTGCATGCAAATCGAGGCAACTACAAAAGAGGTATTCAAGGCCTCAAAAGTACGGAAAGGGTAGTAAAATAGGTGATGCCCCCTTTGGGTAGTCACATTCTCCTCCTCTAAAACATAACGTTCGTCCTTGAACGAACAGAAGAAGGAAGTACCTGAGTCGGGAAATAAATGAGGATAACAACTCCGCATATCGGACTCGGACTCCAGGGTCGATGCCAGGAGGATGACCTCTCCACTGAACACGAACAGAAGGGAAACTCTTGGATCTCAACTNCCGGTCTAGAATAGCTACCGGCTCCTCCTCATAAGATAAGTCCTTGTCCAACTGGACAGTGATGAAATCTAACACGTGGGCTGGATCGCCGTGATATCTCCGAAGCATGGACACATGAAAAACTGGATGTACGGCTGATAAGCTAGGTGGCAATGCAAGTCTGTAAGCCATCTCTCCCACTCGATCAAGAATCTCAAACAGACCAATGAACCTAGGGCTAAGCTTGACCTTCTTCCCAAATCTCATCACGCCCTTCATAGGCGACACTCAGAGCAATACTCGCTCACTAACCATGAAAGCCACATCTCGAACCTTGCGATCTGCATAAATCTTTTTCCTGGACTGAGCTGTATGAAGTCTATCCTGAATAATCCTGACCTTGTCCAAGGCCTCCTGAACCAAATCTGTACCCAGCAACCGAGCCTCTCCCAGCTCAAACTATACAACCGGAGATCGACACCGCCTACCATATAAAGCCTCATAAGAAGCCATCTGGATACTCGACTGGTAGCTGTTGTTGTAGGCAAACTATGCTAAAGGCAAGAACTGATCCCATGATCCTCCATAGTCAATAACATAAGCTCGGAGCATATCCTCCAATATCTGAATAGTCCGCTCGGACTGCCCATCCGTCTGA
>ML388124.1:32016-44478 GCA_005239525.1 Nicotiana knightiana | reverse complement strand
TAATCCTATATTACTTGTCGACCACGTACACTTGCGTGTGCATTGGGATTTCGACCAACACTTAGTGAAGACCCTCTAACTCTTGTAAAGTTGTGAGCTTATTACATTATATACCCCAAAGAATTCCTGATGTTCTTACCCGCCTATCATTATCCTTAGTTACTTACCCCCACGCCCTTGTGCCTGTAGGGTGGCTTCTAAATTGAAATTTCGATTGTCTCCCTAGTGGCACTCTCTTTTATTTCCGTAACAGTTATACTGTACATTTTTACTACCCCAACTCCTATATGAATATTTCACAAGAATTACGATGTCGTATTTGCGAGACTGAATTTCCCGTGATTGGTTTCACTACATTTATCTTGCATAATCTGCTGATTAATATGGACCTCTTATCTAGCCATAACTAGGCTCTTACTGAATAAGCTACTAACTACTCATCAGTCCATGCTCATATTTATATTCTGCAACCTCTATTGGGTTTTTTTTTCCTTTGTCTTAAATTACCTCTCGCAATTTCTCTTTATGTATCAAGTGTTCATTCGCACTTATTTATCAATAAAATCCTGGGAGGAAACCCTTACTGCATCTCCCCACCATCGTGCTTGTATAATGTTCTGGAGTCATAACATATATGTAGGATCTGAATAAATGCAATTTCACCCCTTTCGTCTTTTTACCGCATTCTTCCTTTACTAGTACATAGCTACCTCTTCATCTTTGGCATCGTTTCACCTCTTCAATGACTCTTACTCGGCCTTGCGGTAACCCTTCTTTACCAGGGATAACTGAATTTCTTACGCACGCGGGTGACACCTAGTGTAACTGGCACACTTAGTCCCTTAATACTCTGATCACATTGCTTGCTTTAGGGAAGATGTATTGGTAAAAATGAGCCTCATACGTGTAATACTTATGATGACTCTGCACTCTATGTGGAGCAATGACAACATGACAACTGGACGAGACTTTATGAAGAGGTACGAGATAAAGAGGAACGGAACAGCATACCCACGGGGCAATCAGATGCGGGAATCTTAACCTAATTGAAAAGGTGAAGAGACACGGTCAGAATGAATCAAGACAGAATAAAGGTCAGATTCGGGGATCTTCAATTAATGAGCCAAAACGTTACATAATCTTCACGCAAGAGACGATTAACCATTGTAACGTTACATTAATGCCATTATTAGTTGTTAATGCTCAATCAATGAAAAGAGTAGACGTTATATTAAGAAATTCCCTATAAAAGGGAGTAAACTATAACTTGTAAGGACACGTTCGGACCACTATTGAAATATACTTACTTTTTACGCATCTTTCTGCTTTCTATTTACGAATTTACTTACAATTATTAACATATTCTTTGGTTATCAGAAACCCGTGTTCTTCTTAAAATAGCTTTGCCAGAGACTCTAATTCTTTGGTTAAACAAATTGGTTCCGTTGCCGGGACTCTGATAATTCACTTTTTTCTCAAACAACATTCTGTAAATTATGTCGAACGCCAACGACAACAACCAACAAAGGATTGGAACTCCAGCTCCATCACCTTCAGGTTTCCACGAGGCACAAGGGAACATTCCCCATAGAGATCTACGACTCAAAATAATAATCACAATGGAAATGAACAAACAGGAGAACAAGATCCTGTAAAACAAATGGTTGGTGAATATGTGATTCAAGACTTACAAGCTTTCATGAGGGGACTGCCAGCTGCATCACCTACACCTCCTCCTAACAACACCGCAACTGTGAAAAATCCACAATCCGGACTAGCAAACTCAGGAAGTAGAGGCACTCCAAATGAGTCCCTCGAAGCAAGACCATGTATGTCCAATAATCCAAAATTACAGCCTTTATTACTAACCTTGCAGAAATAGGTGAAGGAACAAAATGACCAAATCGAGCAAATTCCTGGAGTACCACCTGTTATCAAAGGCATTGACGTTGATAGATATTCTCAACAACCTTGGAAGCCAAATGCAGCACCCTTGCCTATTCCAAAGAAACTCAAAATGCATGATATTCCCAAGTACGACGGGACAACTGATCCACATGATCATGTAACTGCATTTACTACAGGAGTAAAAGACAACGATCTGACTAAACAAGAAATTGAATTAGTACTAGTCAAGAAGTTCGGAGAGACACTCACCAAAGGAGCTCTAACATGGTATTCTCTTATACCCGAAAATTCTATTCATTCTTTTGCTGAGCTTGCAGATTCTTTTATAAAAGCACATTCCGGTGCACAAAAAGTCGAAAAAAGAATGGAAGACAAATTCAAGATAAAACAAGGAGACGTGGAGTTGCTCCGAGAATTTGTAGACAGGTTTCAATGAGAAAGAATGATGCTACCAAGGGTACCTGACAATTAGGCAGTAATGGCGTTTGCAAGCAACTTAAATGACAGAAGCTCAGAAGCCACGAGAAGACTCAAGGAAGGCTTGAGAGAATTTCCAGCCACGACATGGAACGATGTCTATAACAGGTACAGTACCAAGCTACGAATAGAAGAAGACACCACTGCTCAATCAAAAACTGAAGATCGAACCAGTTCTAGACGCTCCAAACCAAAAAGGAGAACAGGTACGATCCATATATGGGACCTTCAGGACGAGAATCTCATTCTAGGTATGAAAACACACGGTCATAATGTAGACCGTCAAATAGAGATACGAACTCATCTTCCTCAAGATCTAGAAAAGATCGGGAGGAACGGAACAGAGGTAATGCAAGATTCGGAGATTACAACTTCAATGTAAGTACTTCTGAATTAATTACCGTACTAAGAATCATGGGTGATAAAGTTCGATGGCCCTAATAAATGAGATCGAATCCAAACAGAAGGAATCCAAACTTCTGGTGCGAACGGAACAGAGGTAATGCAAGATTCGGAGACTACAACTTCAATATAAGTACTTCTGAATTAATTACCGTACTAAGAAACATGGGTGATAAAGTTCGATGGCCCAAATAAATGAGATCGAATCCAAACAGAAGGAATCCAAACTTCTGGTGCGAATTCCATAACGATCATGGACACAGAACATCAGATTGCAGATTGTTGCAAGGTGAGGTAGAACAATTATTAAAACAGGGCTATCTAACAGAACTGTTTAGTGAAAACGACAAACAGGCATATATGAAGAACATGCAAGAGCCCCGTAAACCACCGTCTCCAAAGAGAACAGTGAATGTGATACACAGAGGAGAGGAGGTGAATGGAGTAGTCTGCAAAAGAACAACAAAATTCACAATTACGCACGGGAAGCGGGTTCGTGAAGACATGGAAGCAGACAATATAACGTTCGACAATGCAGATGGCAACGAATTGTTGCTTCCTCATAACGACGCTCTGGTAATATCTCTACTCATACATGACACTAATGTTAAAAGAGTGGTGATTGCTCCAGGTAGCTCAGTCAACATCATTTTGTTGAGAGTTATGAAAGAAATGCTAATGGAGGATCGAGTAATCCTAAAATCACGAGCCTTATCTGGGTTCAACAACTCTACGATCATAAAAAAAGGAGAAATTGAGATTAGTACCTATGCAGAAGGAATAATCAAAACTACGAAATTTCAAGTCATTGACACCGATATGTCTTACAACGTAATCATGGGGAGACCATGTATCCATGACATGGAAGAAATACCATCTACTTTACACCAAGTAATAAAATTCCCTTCCAAATGGGTAATTCAATAGATACGAGGCGATCAGCAGACCTCAAGGAATATAAATTCAGTAGTACACTCAAACAAAAAGAGGTAGCAGAAGAGTCAAAATACGGGGGAATCGCTCAATTAGGTACAGAAGAAGAAGTTGAAACCCAAATAGGCACGATAGAAGGAAGCCACGAGAAGGTGAACCAAATCACCACAGAGGCAACATCAACACATACGGACATGGATTCCAGACCCAATGTCATTCAGGAGCCAGCAGAGGACGAGCATATTAAAACAACTATTGAGGAGCTCGAAGCTATCCCACTGTTCGAGCAAGAGCCTGAGCAAAAAGGTCATATAGGCACGAGGCTAAGCCCCGCAAGAAGAGCTAAGTGAATTGAATATTTAAAAGATAACTCAAATTGTTTCTCTTGGTCCCATTCAGATAAGACAGGTATACCTCCGGAAGTGATGACTCATAAACTAAATGAAGATCCATCCTTCGTGCCTGTCAAGCAAATGAAAAGAAAGAAAGGACCATTCCAGAACCAAGTGATCGATGAAGAGATACAAAAACTCTTGAAAATTGGTTCAATACGCGAGGTAAAATATCCTAATTGGTTAGCTAATAATGTTGTGGTACCCAAGAAGAATGGTAAATGGAGAGTATGCGTAGATTACACAGACAGGGGGCTTATTGTTACAAAGTCATGCCTTTTGGCCTGAAAAATGCTGGAGTCACGTATCAAAGGCTAGTGACCAAAATGTTCCAAGAACATCTGGGGGAAAAAATGGAAGTATACATTAATGAAATGCTGGTAAAATCAACTCAAGCGGAAGATCATTTCCATCATCTTTCAATCACCTTCGAAATCCTGCGCAGGTATAACATGAAACTAAATCCAAAAAAATGCCCCTTTAGCGTTGAATCAGGTAAATTTTTGGGTTTTCTTGTATCAAATAGGGGTATAGAAGTTAACCCCGTTCAGATTAAAGCTATTGATGAAATACCTGATATAGGTACAAGAAAAAAAGAAGTTCAAAAACTAACAAGAAGAATTGTAGCCTTAGGACGATTTATCTCCAGGTCTTCGGAGAAGAGTTTTAAATTCTTTCCAGTTCCAAAAAAGCAGAATCAGTTTGAATGAACTGAAGAATGCCAACAGGCTCTCAAAGATCTGAAGGCCTATCTATCAAAACCTCCGCTGTTGTCTAAGCCAAAAGAGGGGGGAAATTTGTATGTTTATCTTGCCGTAGCAGAAATTGCTGTATGTGCAGTACTGGTAAAAGAAGACAGAGGTAAAAAATCTCCGATTCATTATGTAAGCAAGTCTTTATTAGATACTGAAACTAGATATCCTCATCTAGAAAAACTAGCCTTAGCTTTAATCATGGCAGCTAGGAAGTTGAGATCGTACTTTCAATGTCACCCAATCATTGTTGTGACCTCGTATCCACTAAGAAATATTTTGCATAAACAAGAATTATCAGGGAGATTAGCTAAATGGGCAATAGAATTAAGCAAACATGACATAATATATCAGCCTAAGACTGCAATAAAGTCTCAGATTTTAGCTGATTTCGTCACTAATTTTAATACTAGCATAATCCCTGAAATAGAAAAAGAGTTACAACTCTTCAATGGGGCTAATCCAGGAATTTGGACCCTATTTACTAACGGCTCTTCTAACATAAAAGGAGCCATATTGGGAATTATTTTAATATCACCTGCGGGTGAAAAGATACGACAAGCCACTAAATGTTATCCCATAACTAACAATGAAACATAGTACGAAGCTGTCATTGCAGGGGTTGAACTGGCACGACAACTCTCAATTGAGCAAATCGTGATCAATAGTGACTCTCAACTAGTGGTAAACCAGATGCAGGGTACTTATACCGCAAGAGAAGCTCGGATGCAACAATATCTAGAAAAGGTACGATACCTAGCAAGGAAATTCCAGTCATGGAAAGATACGCAAATACCCAGAGAGGAGAATGCAGAAGCGGATGCATTAGCTAACCTCGCAGCACTTGCCGACGTAAAAAATAAAGACAATGCAATTGTCATACACCTATTTCATTCAGCAATAGACCAGGAAAAAAATGAGGTAACATTTAACAATTTAACCTGGGATTAGAGAAACGAAATTGTAAACCTTTTGCAGAACGACACTGTGCCTGAAGATAGAAAAGCAGCTCAAGCACTTCGCCTGAAAGCTGCGCGGTACTGCCTAGTTCGTGAAACTTTATACCGTAAAATGTTTGGAGGTCACTTAGCAAAGTTCCTTGGACCCAATCAAACAGAGTACGTGATGAAGGAAGTACACGAAGGACACTGCGGAAACCATGCAGGAGAAAGATCCTTAGTCAAAACCCTAATCAGAGCAGGGTACTATTGGCCTAAAATGGAGGAAGATGTTGAGAGCTTCGTAGCTAAATGCGACAAATGTCAGCGATATGCCAACAATATGCACCGGCCAGCAGAATTATTTCACAAAATGGGTGGAGGCAGACGCTTTTAAACAAGTACGCGAGAAAGAAGTGAAAAGCTTCATATGGCGACACATAATATGCTGCTTTGGAATACCAACGGAGATCGTATGTGACAATGGCCCACAATTCATAGGCTCACAAATCACAAAATTCTTTGAAAGCTGGCAAATGAAGCGAATCACTTCATCACCATATCACCCTGTGGCTAATGGGCAAGCCGAGTCAACAAACAAAGTTATTGTCAACAACTTAAAGAAACGGTTGGAAAAAGCCAAGGGAAGCTAGCCTGACGAGCTACCGGCAGTATTATCGGCTTACAGAACTACCACAAAAGTAGCCACAGGACAAACTCCATTCGCACTTGTCTACGATTCAGAAGCATTAATACCAGTGGAAATCGGCGAACCAAGCACGAGATTCACAACGGCAATGGAAAAAACAAACAACGACGAGTTAAGGACAAATCTGGATTTGCTCGAGCAAATAAGAGAAGCTGCATTAATACATATGGAAGCCCAAAAACAAATTATAGAGCAATATTACAACAGAAAAGCTCACCTCAGATATTTCAAAATTGGGGACTTCGTTCTTAAAAAAGTTTTCCAACCAATAAAGGAAGATGGTGCAGGAAAGCTAAATCCAAACTGGGAAGGGCCCGACAAAGTTCGTGGCATTGCTGGAAAAGGTGTTTACGAGCTGGAAACTATGGACGGCAGAATCTTACCAACCAGTTGGAATATTGTTCATTTGAAGAAGTATTACTTCTGAAGTAAAGGGAATACCCCCGGTCAGGTATCATTACGTTCGATTTTACTTTTTTACAGTTAAAGTTATACTAACCATTTTAGATGATAGGCAAAAAGCTAACCCATCATTAGATGATGATATTAGACCTGCATATACACGAGGAAGTAACTGAATTCCCGGTCTAAGGTTACAACTTTCTGATTCTTTGTACAACTAACATCGACAGCTGTTTTGTCCTCAAGAGCCTTGTAGTATTTCTCCCATTATTCAGCTTCGACTCTTAGCTCATCCCACTCAGCCACGGCACCATCATGAGAAGCCTGCAAAGGAGCAAGGGATCTTTCCAGAAACTGGACCTTATCCGAAGATTTACGGAGGTCTTCTTGGGTTTGGGTGAGAAATTGTACAGGTTCACTAGAGTATGCCTCCTTCTGATCCAACAAAGCCTTCAGGCTCCTAATCTCTTTGGTGGCATGGGAAAGCTGCTCCGCAAAGGAAGACTCCAAGATGCTTTTATCCTTACCTTCCTGATTTGAAGACGCCTTCTCTATGGCCACTTCCGCTGCAAGAACTCTATTCTGCTGTTCCAAGGTACATTTCTCCTCCTCATTTGCCAGCATATCAAGTTGTAGACTCTCGTACTGCTCCTTCCAATTGTCAGCCTCGGTATGGAAGTCATTTGCTGATTGCTCCATTTGATCGAATCTCTTCATCAACTCTGTGCTTATAAGGTTGATCTGCATAAAATTATAAGTTAGATACGATAAAAGAAAGTATAATACATACATATGAAGAAGGAACAAGTTTTACCTTTAAGGACGACTGTACAATCTTGTTCATCCAAGTTAAGGAGCTATGACTTTCTAGCTTAGACTTCTCAACCGGGCCTATCAAGGGCTTTAACCATACATCAGCCTGACCCGACTTTTTCAAGAGGCTGCCTCCCGCAGGAATCTCTATCCTAACTTGCTTCATCACCCCCTGCTAGAAGACCCTACTTCAACAGCAGAAGGCACAAAAGTGGGGACGGGTGAAGGATTCACGGGCGGAGTAGGATGAGGAGAAAAAACATCAATGGGAGCAATAAATGAAAGTTCCACATGAGCAGGCGGAGGGAAAATAGCAAGAGGAGCTTCTTCGGAAACTGTACCAAAACCTTGCTGGAACAGGTGATCAATGGAATCATGAACAGGAGAGGGAGTTGCATCTTCATGAGCAGAAGGCTCTGATTCAGGTACGGGAGGATCAACAACGGGCGCAGATTCATCATCAGAAATGACCCTTCTCCTACGTGACCTATGAATTAGCAAACCCTCCTGTTGTTCCTTTTCATCCTCCAAGGTCCGGGACCCACTTTCCTTCCTTTTCGACGGGGAGGAGCCAACAATGATTTCCTGAGCCTTAGCCAAGGACAGCTTTGAAGTAGACACAGCCGCAACAGAAATTCCACGAGCAGGAAACCTTCCAAATGAAAGGGATCAAAAAAAGCTCAAAAAGGGAAGAAGTAAAAAAGAAAAACTCTCACTTACCATGGGTTTTCACCTTCCAACCAAACCTCGAAGAAAGGTACTTCCAAGAACGCTCTTCTAAAATAGCGATTAACAAAAGTTTTTCTACCCAATCACAGAAACTGGAGACATTCTCGACGGTTCCCATGGTTGCTGCAAAAGGAGAAGAAACAGCACGGTACTGAAAGTTCATCAAAAGTGAAGAAAAGGAAAGTGAGCAAAATTGTACTCACGTGCAAAGTTCCACTTCTCGGGGAAGGGGAGATTTTCTTCACCTACTAAACCTTCAGTAGGGACAGCAACATACCGGACATACCACCCTCTATCTTTGTCATAATCTAGAGTAACTAACACTCTTTACTCCTAGCCGCGAGAGTAAACACTCCTTGGCGGAATAGCATTGGAGAATAGAGGTGAATAAGATGATGAAAAGTAAAGGGTACGGAAGCTAAATTGGCCAAATACCTAAGGCACGCGACTATTCGCCAAATAAGAGGACCAACTTGTCCCAATCAAACTTTGAATAATTGAGAAAACTTGATGATAACAGGGTCGATGGGAGGCTTGAATCATAATGTTAAGGGATAAGTATAGACATAAGAATATCCAATCTTGTAAGAGGTTATTCTTTGATTATCGTTAGGAACAACAACAGGAAAATCAGGCTTCCAATAATAATCCCTGTGTACAAGAGACACTAAGCCCTCTGTTATTTGGGTGGGATAAAGGTCAGCACTTTCATGTGATGACATTGAAGAAAGCTGCTCACTCATGTCTTGACTATCCTTGGCATAAGAAAACTCCGCAGGAACAATCTCATCGACTCTCGGTTCACGAAGCGGTTCATTGTGTTCTCTACTCTTTGATGAAGATCTAGAAGCCCTAACCCTCGAAGAAGAAGAAGGAGTATTAAACCTAGAAGATGGCGGGGGAGAAGAATAAGAAGCAGAACCCCTGGAAGGAGTAGAATTTAAGCTCCTAAGTCTACTGCCCCTCCTACTCCGTGTTGGAGCAGAAGAAAGAATCAATTCATCTATAATGATGACCTTTTAAGATTGCTGATTTGAAGAAGACATATATATGAAGATGAAGAATTTACAAATAAAGAAAGAAGGTTAGAAGTTTTCTGTGAAAGTAAAAAAAGGAAAAGAGGTATTTATACTCAAAGGCAACCGTCAAAAAATGGAAAAAACAGTGATGTGAAAGTTATAATTGAAGTTGTCACTTCGAGACTGATGCAACCGCAAAAAGCCCTAAAAGGCGCTGAATAATTGCAGAACCAATTCGGGAAAGCCATGTGGCACGAGCATTAATGGAAGTGACAAGCGACACATATATTCAGAGACGGATGCAATGGAACGAGTGAAGCAGCGGCAAAATGTTCCCGCCATAAATGAATATCCATTTACCAAATATTAATCGATAAATAAATGGTAAGTGGAGGGACTATCTGTATTGGTAAAAATGAGCCTCACACGTGTAATACTTATGATGACTCTGCACTCTATGTGGAGCCATGACAATATGACAACTGGACGAGACTTTATGAAGAGGTACGAGATAAAGAGGAACAGAACAGCATACCCACGGGGTAATCAGATACGGGAATCATAACCTAATTAAAAAGGCGAAGAGACACGGTCAGAATGAATCAAGATGGAATAAAGGGCAGATTCGAGGATCTTCAATTAATGAACCAAAATGTTACATAATCTTCACGCAACAGTTACGATTAATCATTGTAACGTTACATTAATGCCATTATTAGCCATTAATGCTCAATCATTGAAAAGAGTAGACGTTATATTAAGAAATTCCCTATAAAAGGGAGAAAAATATAACTTTTAAGGACACGTCCGAACCACTATTGAAATATACTTACTTTTTACGCATCTTTCTGCTTTCTATTTACGAATTTACTTACAATTATTAGCATATTCTTTGGTTATCAGAAACTCATGTTCTTCTTAAAATAGCTTTGGCAGAGAATCTAATTCTTTGGTTAAACAGAAGAGTCTTCCTAAATGACCTTTAAAAGTTATTCTTCCGTTGTCCATTATATAATTTCCGGAACACGTTTTCTGAAATTCTTACAATGCCGGCTATTATCAAATCCTTTGGTCTCTAAATCATGTTAGAAATTTGTTTTCTTGTTTACCAGTCTGTGTTGATTTATGTTATTCCGGGGAATCTAACTTAGCCTTTTGGTAGTTACGTTGGATTCGCCAACTCATTTTCTTGAAATAAGAATTTGACTTCATGGCTTGGACTTTTTTACTGTCTCAAGGCCTGTCACCTCTTCTATTTTTCTTCACTTGATCATTGACTCTGTCATCCTACCATATTATGATTTACCGTCATTACTCATTTATCATACCCTACTCATAATTCTTCATTTACTCTATTATTATTCTCATTTTAATATTTTTATCCATCACATTATTCTGAAAACCTCGACAAAACATTGTTTCACTTTTAGTTCCCCTGGCTCAATCCACCATTTTGGGTTACTCTACCCTAAGCTGGATCCTGATATTCCATCCTTCTCTTAAACTATATATGTTAGCTTCCATAGGGCATAACTGAGATGGGTGTGGCCAATTGTACGTACCTCTATTTCTGTTGAAGGTAACTTAGAAGCCTTATATTTCTCTGGCTGAATTGAAAATTTGGATAATCTTCATTAATTGGGTACCTCGTACCCTTCTTCACTTTGCTTCTGTTATCTACTGAAACTTATACTTTTACCTTCTAGTAATCTCATGGCCTGCTATTTGTGGGGTATATTAGATATTCCCGTCTTAGGGTCATAAATAGGAAATTCGCACATCTGGTATGCACGATCTGATAGAGCCTCAAACTGGGCCACATTGTCAAGAATTATCTCTCTACTAGTGCCCTTACCTGCTGTTGTAGTGGCCTTCTAGCTAGATGTAGTTTTTCTAATTGCAAGCATCTCTATATCAGTGGCAAACATAAGTCCTGGCTCAAACTCTTGTGACTCATCTCTATAGCACGATTTGGATTTGAAAGAAGGGTAACAGACTCCTGAATGCCTTGTAGTTTCATGTTTATATAATGTGGTGCACAACACATCTATAAACAAGGATCTACTAGACACGGCTTGTAGACTCCCTAGGGCATAACTGCTCTGATACCAAGTTTGTCACGCCCCAAACCTGAGGAGGCGTGGCCGACACCCGGTGCCATACTTGGCCCGAGCGTACCACTATGTAAATGTGAACTCTAGAGGGGTAACCCTCAACTTAGGCCGATGAGGCCATATTCTTAATCATCTGAAAATATCGTCTCTCTCATATGAGGGGAAAACATACCCAAAAGCTGGTGTATATATATATATAATTGTGAAGGTCGGCGAAGCCGCCATGAACATCTACTGCTATACAAACTATACAGGACTTGTCTACTAGCCTTTAGAGATAACTGAGTTGTACCATGGTCGGGACAGGGCCTCGACCTATCCATCAAATTTGTATATATAAAAATGGACTCCAAGGTCTAGATCTGGTAACTTCGAGGAAGTGGAGCTTACCAATCAAGCTGATGTTTGACTCTGTCTGCTGGGAGGGTCTGTCCAACTGTCAATGAGGACCTGCAGGCATGAAATGCAGTGTCCCCGACAAAAGGGACATTAGTACGAAATAATGTACCAAGTATGTAAGGCAACATAATAACTGAAAACTAAAACTGAACTGATAATATAATAACTTAAAATAACTGGGATTCAAAGACAATCTGAAGATATTCTTACCTGCTGATACTGACTCAACTCTCTCAATATAGTAAGTAAAATAGCTTCCCGGCCTTATAAGGCTCGGTATGTGTAACTGCTCTGCCGTAGTAGGCTCGCTCATAGGCGCTCATCCATACTAGGCTCTGTATCTCGGCCATTCTAGGCTCTCTCATAGGCGCTCGGCCACAGTAGGCTCGGTATATAACTCACCATCTGATCAGAGGTTGCCCAATAGGGGCATGCCCATCGATTATAGCTCGATGATGGTGAAAATACTGTAATA
>ML388124.1:21731-30710 GCA_005239525.1 Nicotiana knightiana | reverse complement strand
ATATATATATATATATATATATATATATATATGTATAGACTTTGTGCTTCCTTGGCTGACAAAAGACAAAACTAAACTGAATATGAAGTCCCGATAAGGGAGAATGATGTAACTTATGAGATTAGGAAAATGTACATAAATTCAGGAATATGAATTTCTCTTTATGTCTCGTTATCAAACACATGTAGTTACTGGATCATGTCAAAATCAAATAAAGGTTTAGCCTTAACATACCTTATCAAAATATTACCAATCACCAAGTTGAACTCACCTCTTCACACCTTAATCTACAACAACGATAATAATACTATCATTAAGTTACGAAAGGTACAACTATCCCACCACAAATGACACGCTTATTTTATATTAAAACGAGCAGCATCTCTCCTATAATCCTTACTTCCTCCAAATTCAAGATAACACCAATAACACAAGAACACAACAACAACAACAACAACAACAACAACATATATACATCATTTTTCAGCCTTATATAAACCATAAAATACTACAAAACATCCCAATCNTAAAACTGAACTGATAATATAATAACTTAAAATAACTGGGATTCAAAGACAATCTGAAGATATTCTTACCTGCTGATACTGACTCAACTCTCTCAATATAGTAAGTAAAATAGCTTCCCGGCCTTATAAGGCTCGGTATGTGTAACTGCTCTGCCGTAGTAGGCTCGCTCATAGGCGCTCATCCATACTAGGCTCTGTATCTCGGCCATTCTAGGCTCTCTCATAGGCGCTCGGCCACAGTAGGCTCGGTATATAACTCACCATCTGATCAGAGGTTGCCCAATAGGGGCATGCCCATCGATTATAGCTCGATGATGGTGAAAATACTGTAATACTGTATATATACATATATATATACATATATACAGATATATACATATATATACATATATACATATATATACATATATATATATATATATATATATATATATATATATATATGTATAGACTTTGTGCTTCCTTGGCTGACAAAAGACAAAACTAAACTGAATATGAAGTCCCGATAAGGGAGAATGATGTAACTTATGAGATTAGGAAAATGTACATAAATTCAGGAATATGAATTTCTCTTTATGTCTCGTTATCAAACACATGTAGTTACTGGATCATGTCAAAATCAAATAAAGGTTTAGCCTTAACATACCTTATCAAAATATTACCAATCACCAAGTTGAACTCACCTCTTCACACCTTAATCTACAACAACGATAATAATACTATCATTAAGTTACGAAAGGTACAACTATCCCACCACAAATGACACGCTTATTTTATATTAAAACGAGCAGCATCTCTCCTATAATCCTTACTTCCTCCAAATTCAAGATAACACCAATAACACAAGAACACAACAACAACAACAACAACAACAACAACATATATACATCATTTTTCAGCCTTATATAAACCATAAAATACTACAAAACATCCCAATCTATTCATACACAAAACGACTACCATAGTAGTGTCAAACGACCCAAAAATATAACGATGAAAGATCAGCCAACCACCCTGACATTATGTGGTATTTTCCCACACCCTTTCTGCTCCAAAACTCCACAAAAATAACAGCAAAAGAGACAACCCAACAACAACATGAAACAGCCCACAAAACAGTCCACTACAAGTTGAACGACTCGAACTCACGGTTTCCAATCACCATCCTGTGAGTTCTTACAATTATTGAATGAATTTATCCAATTTCACAGCAGAAAAAAATTGATGAAAAAGGGTAGTATACTTACCATATTTGGTGAATATCTCAGCTCCTATCTTGATTCTTCAACCCTTTGGTTTTTCTTCAACTAGAACTTGAAAATAAGAGAAAATTATTTAGGGTTTTGTGTTGAATTTTTGGGAGAATATTGATGGATGTACATCTGATTTTTGTCTCTATTATGAGTGTAATATCTTAAGGAAATCATCCCTTAAAGGGGATTTTTGGCCGACCTTGGAGCTTTTAATTGAGGCCTCTCCTTTTGGCAAGTAGGTGATACACCTACTTGTCATTTACCAGCCTGCGCCAGTCTCGCAAACACGTGAATATTTCTCTATTCTAATGTCGTATCAATGAACAGTTTACTCCGTTAGAAACGAGACTCATAGATCTTTAATTTGGTAGGTAGATCATCCCATAATTCCATGTACATTGGTAGGAATGCTCAGCTACATTTGACCTAATATTCAGCATATTTATAAATGTAACTTGTGATGACCTTTGCCAACTTTTGTTCCACAACTCACTTGACTTCAAAACATAACACATGACTATCATACGACAAAATAACTCATAACATAATCTCCTTATCATTTGAGCACCCGAGTCTCACCCCAAAAGTACATGTTATAACACTCCCAACTTGTCGATTTTTGACGAAACTTATTTTCTTCAATTGGTTTAGCTTCTAAGCCTTCCAACCCTCTTGGTACTTGCAGTCCATGATATTAAATATTTGTAACCTCCAAGTTAACATGATTAACTTACTTTATGTACTTTCAAAGATGATCTCATTTCAGAGCTTACATCAATGACTTATGAATACTCTTTCGTACGAAGTTATGGGGTGTAACACTTTACTATTTTGAAAACGCTTTCATGTGAATATTTATTGTTTGTAAAGAAAAGTATAAATGGGAGGTGACTTTGAAGGATCCCGTAGCTAACGGCGGGTTCATTAGACCTGTGCACCTTGTATTTACAGATTATCGATTATAGTTATAGCCCTCGCTAGTGGGAAGGTAAAACTAGCATACTGTTATAGACCCAACTATGTGGGATTATACTGGGTATGTTTTCTTTTTTTTCTAAACCTTTTTCACTTCTCTCTCTACTCTCAGGAGGATAGAATAGTTGAGACATCTTAAACAACAATATTTTTCAATAAAAAAGAGAACATGAAAAATCAATTGTTATAGGAGTACGTACATATTATGACCATGCTGTTACGCAAAAAGAAGTAAAGTATATTCTATGCAGATAATATATATTATATTCTTGATTCCCAAGTACTTTTAGGTTCGATAAAAGTCATTTTTCTCTATTAGATATTTAATTTAAGCCAAAAAAACTGGGCAAATATTATTTTTAGCTCACGCCCAAAAACTATTTATATCTATTAGCCGTAAAAGTGTAAAAACATTGTAATATCTTTTGTATATAACATACAAAATTGCATATATATATATATAAAAGTTGTATTAAAAATATATATTTTTGTGATTATTATTTTGAGAGATGCTATATAGTGTCATTTTTCTTTTCCCAAATATTTTCTAGAAAACACGTTGGTTAGACATAAATTGAATAGGAAACTACTTGATGAACAAGGCAGTCAAGGTTATGCCCTTTCCTTCTCCTACTTCAATTTGGAATATTTCCGTCTCTCTATAAATACACAACAAAAAGGCAAAGAAAGAAAAATATCAAAACACACAACAAACAAAAGCAAAATCACTCAGAAATTTTACATTAATGGCAGGGCTTCAATATTATTTCTTCCCTACTGATTTCTACTATCCAAGGCCACTAAAGATCAACGAAAACAACAACAAAAATATTTCTACTGATGATGTTGTTGCGGCGGGGCCAGCTTCTATGGGTGGCGGCGATATTGAAACGCCGGCCGCTGGCGCCGCCTTGGACCGGCGTGACATGTTGTTACAAGACAAGATTCTTAAAGTTTCAACTCCATTGTCAATGAAGTATGTTAGATACCAGCCAGTGTTGGTTTCCAAGAATGAAGGAGCTTGGAGGAGGACAGCACATTACTAAAGAGCTAACTTTACAATTTTTTTTATTTTTTTCATTTACTAATGTATTTTTGGTATTATTCACCATTATTAATTCTTGTATAACTTGCTTGAAATTTGAATCAAGATTTGATTCATGTTATACCGCAATTTTATTTCAATAAAAGTAATATAATTAACTCATCTCAAATTTAATCTCGGGATTAATTATTCCTTAGCTCTCGTGCCCTCAATGTATTAGATTATTTTCAAGAAAAAAAATAGCAATCTCACTGAACTATTATTTAACTATCTCTTGCATAGAAGATTTGGTCTAATCTGTTGTATATGCCGCATGAAATTGAAACAGACGAAGTACCTTTTATTGGCATTTGAGATTGGTACACTCTTTTGTGTATGCTATGAGTTTGGATCAAATTAAATATTTATGCAGGGAACTAATTAATATACTACGTTTAAATTACCGATTATGAGAAGCTTTTGATTGGGGATTTGCCTCTATACCCAGTTTTTTTATTACAATTTAACTTATATTTGTCTTGCAAAAGAAATTACAGCCGTATTCACTTTTCGGGTCACTTTAGACATATGGAGTCTGAAATAGTAAGAATTTATGTTTTGCCTGAAGTGTGACTTTATCAAAATGAAACTTCAAATATTTTCGTCTGAAGTTTGGCCGGACTTACAAAAACAATCAAACAAAACTTCACTTCGTAGTGCAAACTTCAAACAATTTTTTATAATATGGCCAATATTGGCAACTTAATAATAAACTCTTGACTAATAATACAACATCGGCTTAGAAATTTCTTTCTGGGGTAAATTTTTATTTTTAATAAAATACTTGTTGATATACTTTTATCAAAGAACAGAAGTATATTCTGAGGATATATTCTAACATGCTTCGAACCCCAAGTTTACTTCAAGTTCACGATAGTTGATTTAATTTGCAATTTGGGACAACGACGTATACAGTATCTCTCTATCTTATATATGTAATGTAACTGTTTGCTTACCCTTAAAATTGGATAACAATTAAACTTATAAGGTGATTCTAAGGATACGTGATTTTACTTAACACCAACTGATAAATATGAAGATTAATAATACTAATCAACAATAAAATAAAGCAAACCAGTATTTGAATATAACTCAGCCCTCGAGTTAGAGTACTCTCGAACTAATTGGTGCAAGAACAGTTTAAAAATATAACAAGCTAATGAACAAAAATGTAAACGAGAAAGAGAATTATATTACTTTGACATCTGTGAACAATGTCTTACAAATGATTAGAACTCCTCTTTATATAGTAGAGGAATTCTACTTATGGTATAACTCTAATTACAGAAGAAAATCTCATGATTAGCTAATTTGCCGTTCCTGATTTGCTCCGTTCCGAGATTTCCGCCACGATCTTTGACCTGTCACGGATATCTCGTCTTTCCGTTATCTTGCTATCTTCGATCCTGCTCGATTTTGTGAGGGTTAACAAATTGCCGTAATATTATGCAAATTATGGAGGTTATTTATACCCTCCGCAAATAAACCTCCGCAATTTACCCGTTTTTTGTAGTACAATAAGATGACATATTTTTTATTTTTAAAAATATAAAATAATTTTACCACGTTGGAGAGTTACACAAACTCGTAAGTATCATAAAATAAATGTATTGATGAAAAGAGGAAGACATAAATATTACTTCCCGTGATTATTTTACCACATTTTTACTTGATTAAACACAATAACGATAACTAATTATAATGTGTGTTAATCCTAATCAAATAGATAAATATTCCTTAATAAATTAGAATAATTATTGATAGATACTTTCATGAATTTATCACTATCTCATTAAAACAACAAACAGATATGATTCTCTGCATGAAATATGATTTATAACCAATTTGAAGTGTGAACAGGTTTTATTCAAATTTTTAGTTGTTGAAATAAAGAATAAAAATTGTAAAGTATAAAATTGAAATAAATACTGCTATGTGATTATATGAAGGAAATTGATACGCTTTTCACAAAAGATGATAAGAATGATATTAAAATAAAATTAATAATAATAATAATAATAATAATAATAATAATAATAGAGATATTTATACTAATTAGGTATATTTTGGGATAACAACTGTAAAATAATTATTCTTAAATTATTAGTAATATTAGAAGCTTAAATAAATAGTTTAAAAGAAAGAGGGGACAAAATTGGATGTCAACAATCATGTTCTTCAAGCTTGCAAAATCCCTAAATATTGCAGAGAGAGAATTTCAGTCAATGGAGTTTCTACGGAGAGAGAGTCTATGAACCGTGAAAGGTAGAACTATCTATGAACTGAAATGGTTTGGGGGAAAAAGGAGGGAGTGTGAAAAACTTAGGCGCTATTATTTTAGGGTTGTGGAAGTTTATAACCCCCACAAATTTTTAATTTTGTAGGTGCTAATAAGTTGCCGTAAAATTATGCAAATTACGAAGGTTATTTATATCCTCCGCAATTTATCCATTTTTTTTTGTAGTACAATAAGATGACATATTTTGTATTTTTAAAAATATACAATAATTTTACCACGTTGGAGAGTTACACAAACTCGTAAGTATCATAAAATAAATGTATTGACGAAAAGAGGAAGACATAAATATTACTTCCCATGATTATTTTACTACATTTTTACTTGATTAAACACAATAATGATAACTAATTGTAATGTGTGTTTGTCACAACCCGAAATCTCACCTTCAGGTCGTGATGGCGTCTAACATTGAACCCGCTAGACAAGCCAACGTTTCGATTATTGCATTTATATCATTCTTGTAGACAATTGAAATAACAGTGGTAAACTAGAACAATTATAATTAGAAATGCGGAAGATGAGAAACTCAACAACTTAAATAATAAATCTTACGAAATTTTCTTAAATACACCCCCAGAACTGGTATTAGAATTTCACGGACAGTCTAAGATTTACTAAATATATGAGTCTGAAATAAACAAGTGTAGTTGTCTAGAAAAACAAGATAAGACAGAAGGAAAGAAATAGATGGTGACGCTAAGGCCTGCGGACACCTGCAGGACTACCTCGGTGTCACTGTGGACTGAAGGATACTCCCTCACTCAATGTCCACTGGGTCCGGCTCCGTAATCTGCACAACATAAAGAAGTGCATGTGTAGCATCAGTACAACCGACCCCATGTACTGAGTAAGTACCGAGCCTAACCTCGGCGAAGTAGTGACGAGGCTAGGACATGAAAAATAACGAATACATGTACAGTTCTATAATGTAATAAAGAAGTAATGACAAGAAATAACAGATAAGCACAAAAAATGGAGCTAACATGCTGGGGGAAGGGGCAACAATGCACTGAAATGACAGAATACGATAACAGTTGGAATGTATAAATAACAGCAGGAATTTAACAACTCTGAACAATAAATAAACAGAACGACATGGCATGTCCCCTTGTGCTATAAATAAATAAATAAACACTCGACGCGGAATGTCCCCTCGTGCATAACCTCACAAACACTTGGCATGGAATGCCCTCGTGCAATAAATAAATAAACACTCGGCACGGAATTTCCCCTCGTGCAATAAATAAATAAACACTCGGCACAGAATGTCCCCTCGTGCATAACCTCACAAAACACTCATCATGGAATGTCCCCCCGTGCGATAAATAAATAAATAAACACTCAACACGGAATGTCCCCTCGTGCATAACCTCACAAACACTCGGAACAGAATGTCCCCTCGCGCATAAATAATATAAAAACAATAGTTGGCATGAAATCAACAATAAAAAACCTTAAATGCACGGAATAATCAACAAGAATAATACCGTCCCAGCAAAGCACACAACTATAACCAATCCTACACAAGTATATAATCCAACATAAAGTTCCCCAACCGATCAACTACTCAACAATACTCATAACCAAGAATTTCCACCAAATGAATAGCTATCAAATTGATATTAAACCCATAAACATAGTAAAAGCCAATAAATATCATATAATTACAAATTTTCGACTCACGGTCATGCTTGAAAACAACATATAGGTACTCGTCACCTCAACTATACATTGAACATGGAATAAACACGTAGCAATTAGGACTCAACACCTATTCCCTCAAGCCAAGGTTAGGCCAAACACTTACCTCGACTCCGAAGATCAAAATCACGCCTCAAGCACCACTTTTTCTTTCGAACCCGACTCTAAATCAATAGTATCTAGACATAATTGACTCAATAACATTAATAAATGCTTAACAATTCAATTCATATGCTTAAATATAGAATTCCCAACCTTCTTTCCAAAATTCCAAAATTCCAGAATTTGACCCCGGGCCTGCTCGGTCCAAACACGAGATTCGGACCAAAACCTGATCACCCATTCCCCCACGAGCCCGAAGATATAATTTGTTTTGAAATCCGACCCTAAAACGAGGTCACATTCGTAAATAATCAAAAAGCCCTAACTCTACCCAAAACCCCAATTTTCTACCCTTAATCACATGTTTTTAGGCCTAAAATCTAATGGGTGTTAATAAAATTGGAAGAAAACAAGTCAAAGATTACTTACCTAAGAGGTTATGGTGAAGAAATGCTTCAAAAATCGTCTATGGGGTTTGGAGAAGAAGAGGGTTTGTGAATTTATGTAAAATCACGCAATACATTCTGTTTTGGGTATTTAAAATCACTGGACAGATTTCTTCTCCGTGTTCACGGGCCCCAGGCTGTGTTCGCGGAGGCTTGGATTCACAGAATAGTGTGTTCACGGTTATGGGGCCGCATTCGCACAGGTCAACTTACCCCCAGTCCCCAGGTACCCCTCCTATGTTGTGCGTTCGCGACCTACATGGTGCGTTCGCACAGTGTCCCCAAACTTACCCTCCGCGTTTGCATCCTATGTGGTGCGTTCGCACAGTATAAAATTTACCCTGACCCTCTGACCCCACTTTACCCTGTGCGTTCGCATTCCCTTGAGTGCGTTCGCATAGGGCAAAATACCTGGACACCAGCAACAGCAGTATCACACCAGATTTTTACCACTTTTTGCACTCCGGCACCTACCCGAAACTCACCCAAGCCCTCGGGGCTCAAAACCAAATATACACATAACCTTAAAAATATCCTACGGACTTATTCAAGTAATCAAAACATCAAAATAATATCAAAAATATCGAATTAA
>ML388124.1:1731-19231 GCA_005239525.1 Nicotiana knightiana | reverse complement strand
TATTTGAGTAAAGTTTACTTTGGTCAAATTTTTTGGTAAACGGACCCGGACCCATGATTTGACGGTCCCGGAGGGTCAAGAAAATATGGGACTTGGGCGTATGCCCGGAATCGAATTCCGAGGTTTCAAGTCCGAGAAATGAATTTTTGAAGAAAATTATTTTCTGAAAAATATAAAGGTTTTTAACAATGAGATTTGGTGCGAAACCTATTATACCAGGCCCGTATATGATTCCGGAGCCCAAAACAGGTTCAATATATCTTATATGTGTTATCTGTGAAATTTGGTGGGAAACGGACTTAATTTGACGTGATTCGGATCGAAAATGGAAAATTTAGAAGTTTTGGAAGTTTAAAGGAATTTCATTGATTTTGAGGTTTAATTCGATGTTTATGATGTTATTTTGGTGATTTGATTACACGAATAGGTCTGTAGGATGTTTTTGAGGTTGTGTGCATAGTTGGTTTGGGTACCCGAGGGCTCGGGTGAGTTTCGGGTAGATGTCGGGATGCAAAAACTTAGAAAAAAATCTGGTGTCAAATGCTGGTTTCTGGTGTTCAGGTCTTAGACCTTCGTGATCGCGGTGCAAGTCACGCGATCGATTTGTGAAAATAGGTAGGGGCAGGATTTTACCTACGCGAATGCAGAGCCTTGGTCGCGATCGCGGAGCCTGGGGGGCAGTGCTCTACGCGAACGCGAAGGGACCCACGCGAACGCGTAGTGCAAATGTGGGGCTGGGGGCTGGGTAGCTAGTACTCTGCTCGAACGTGGTCGCTTGGTCGCGATCGTGATGGACCAACTTTAGTACTCTACACGATTGCAGTAGGCCTGTCGCGATCGCGTAAGACAAATTCGCCTAGCGATTTATTTGTCCCAAAACAGAACACTTACGGGAATTACACCATTTTTCATAACTTCTTCTTCTCCACACCTCCTTGGGCAATTTTGAAGAACCTCTTCACCATAGCTTCATAGGTATGTAATCCTAACCTCGTTTTCTTCCATTTTTATCAACATCCACTAGATTCTAGGCCTAAAACATGTGATTAAGGGTAGAGAATTGGGGTTTTGGGTAGAGTTAGGGCTTTTTGATTATTTGGGAATTTGACCTCGTTTTGGGGTCGGATTTCAAAACAAATTATATATTCGGGCTCGTGGATGAATGGGTGATCGGTTTTTGGTCCGAACCTCGTGTTTTGACCTCTTTTCACTTGTTTATTTTGTGTTGTTAATCCTCGTTATTATTTTTCGGATATTTAGATTGTTGCTTCGTTCCGTCATTTCACTAATTGCTATCCCTTTTCCCCCAGCATGTTTCCCCGTTATTGTACCTACTGTTTATTTCTTGTGGTTATTTCCTGTTATATTTTATTTAAACTGCACAGGTGGTATTATTTGTCGTGTCCTAGCCTCGTCACTACTTCGTCGAGGTTAGGCTCGGCACTTACTCAGTACATGGGGTCGGTTGTACTGATACTACACCTGCACTTCTTTATGTTGTGCAAATTACGGAGACGAACCCAGTGGGCATTGATCGAGGGACTATCCTTTAGTCCACAGGCGATACTGAGGTAGTCCCGCAGACGTTCGTGGGCCTTGGCGTCACCTCCCTTGTCTCTCTTTTCTGTCTTTTCACGCAGTTCCAAGACAGTTGTACACATTTATTTCAGAACTTTATTTTTAGTAAATCTAGACTATCCGTGAGATTGTGATACCAGTTCTGGGTGTGTATTTAAGGAAATTTCGTAAGATTTATTATTTACGTTGTTGAATTTCTTATCATCAGCATTTCTAATTATAAATGTTCTAGTTTACTATTGTTATTTCAATTGTTATTAATAAAGAAATAGTAATTTAACCAAAACGTTGGCTTGTCTAGCAGGTTCATCGTTAGACGCCATCACGGCCTAAAGGTGGGATTTCGGGTCGTGACAAGTTGGTATCAGAGCTCTAGGTTTCTTAGGTCTCACAATTCATGGACAAACTTGGTAGAGTCTGAGGGATCGGTACGGAGACGTTTGTACTTATCCCCCAGAGGCTGCAAAGTTAGGAAATAACTTCACATCTTTTCTTCTCTGTCGTGCGATTTGTGTTCTAAATGATAACTGAGTTTCTATTCTATTCTCTCGCAGAAGGCGAGAACGCGTGCTTCCTCATCTACCGATCAGCAGTCCAATCCTCCTGTTGCAGCTCCTACTAGAAGCCGAGACCTTGCTAGAGGCCGAGGCGGTCCCAGAGGGGTTCATTGCCACCCCGGTTATTCAGGACGCTCTGGTCCGCTTAGTGGGCCTTATAGAGGGCGTGGCTCAGGCCGGTCTTCTTCCTACAATACCAGCCGTCTCTCAGGCTGGGGGAGGGACCCAGACTCCTGTTACCCGCACACCAGAGCAGCTAGCTCCTCACTTTCAGACTCCAGTACCTCAGAGCTGGAGTAGCTCAACCAGGGATTATGGCACCGACAGTTGAGGGGGAAACCATGTATGCCGATGCTTTGTGGAGATTGGATCGGTTCACCAAGCTATTTCCTACTACATTTACTAGTGCACCATCAGAGGACCCCCGGGATTACTTAGAGAGTTTCTATGAGGTTCTGCCGAACATGGGCATCGTGGAGTCCAAATGGAGGTTATTTTGCTACATTCCATCTTTCTGGTACCGCCAAGACTTGGTGGAGGGACTACTGTCTGACCAGACCAGCTTGGTCTTCGCCTTCGTCTTGGGCTCAGTTCTGCGAGTTGTTCTTGGAGAATTTTCTACCAGTTACCCAGAGAGAGGATCTTCGGAGGCAGTTTTAGCGCCTCCAGCAGGGCTCTATGACAGTTACCCAGTATGAGACCCGGTTTATCACTTTGGCCCGACATGCTATCATGATCCTCCCCACAGACCGGGAAAGGGTGAGGAGGTTTATTGAGGATCAGCCTGTTTGACTCCAGATGGCCAGAGAGACAGGTACTGATATTTCATTCCAGGAGGCGGCCAATGTGGCCAGGCGTATTGAGATGGTCTTATCACAGGGCAGTGGTCAGGGGTCTGACAAGAGACCTCACCATTTCGGTTGATTTAGTGGTGCCTCATCTGGAGGCAGATATTTCTTTGGCAGAGGTCATCCTCCTAGACCATTCCAGTCGGCACTTCAGGTATCCTGCGGTGCACCATCGGCTCCTATCAGTGCACCACCGCTTCAGAGCTTCCAGGGTGGTTATTCTGGTCGACAGAGACAGTTTCAGGGTCATCATTCTCAGTAGCAGAGATCTTGTTACACTTGCGGTGGTATGGGGGACATTTCCAGGTTTTTCCCCGAGCTTCTAGTGGTTCTCAGTATCAGGGTTCCCGTGCTATAATTCCCGCACCAGGTGCACCCCTACCCCCCTCAGCTATCTAGGGATGGAGGTCGAGGTGCCAGAGGTGGAGTCCAGACAGTTAGAGGTGAAGGACAGGCTATGAGGGGTAGAGGTCAGCCCGCAGCAGGTCGACCCAGGGATGCTCAGATTGGTGGGGCTCCACCCCAATGCTATGTTATTCCTGCCAGGCCGAAGGCTGAGGCCTCTGATGCAGTCATTATTACAGGTATGGTTTCAGTTTGCAGCAGAGATGCTTCGGTTTTATTTGATCCGGGTTCTACATTCTCCTATGTGTCTTCATAGTTTTACCCCTTATCTGAGTATACCCTGTGATTCCCTGAGTACTTCTGTATATGTGTCTACACCGGTGGGTGATTCTATTGTGGTAGATCGAGTTTACCGTTCATGCTTAGTGGTTATTGGTTGTCTGGAGACTCAGGTAGATCTTTTGCTTCCTGATATGGTTGACTTTGATGTTATATTGGGGATGGATTGGTTATATCCCTATCATGCTATTCTGGACTGTCATGCCAAGACAGTGACCTTGGCTTTGCCAGGAGTACCTCGATTGGAGTGGAGAGGGACTCCTAGTCATTCTTCCGGTAGAGTGATTTCAAAAATGAAAGCTCGACGCATGGTCGAGAAGGGTTGTTCTTCCTATTTGACCTACGTTCGTGATTCTAGTGCCGAGGTTTCTTCTATGGAGTTTGTGCCCGTGGTTCGTGAGTTCCCAGAGGTATTCCTTGCTGACTTGTCGGGCATGCCACCCGACAGAGATATTGACTTTTGTATTGAGTTGGCTCCGAGCACTCAACCTATTTCTACTCCGCCATATCGTATGAACCCGCCAGAGTTGAAGGAGTTGAAGGATTTGTTGGATAAAGGCTTCATCAGGCCTAGTGTTTCTCCTTGGGGTGCCCCGGTGTTGTTTGTCAAGAAGAAATATGGCTCGATGAGGATGTGTATCGACTACCGGCAGTTGAACAAGGTTACTGTTAAGAATAAGTATCCTTTGCCGAGGATTGATGATATATTTGACCAGCTTCAGGGTGCTACAGTGCTTTTCAAGATTGACTTGAGATCTGGTTACCATCAGCTGAGGATTAGGGCATCAGATGTCCCTAAGACAGCCTTTCGCACTTAGTATGGGCATTATGAGTTCTTGGAGATGTCATTTGGGTTGACAAATGCCCCGGCTGCTTTTATGGAGTTGATGAACCGAGTGTTCAGGCCCTACTTGGATTATTTTGTTATAGTCTTCATTGATGATATTTTGATTTACTCCCGTAGCCGAGAGGAGCATGAGCAGCACCTTCGAGTAATCCTCCAGACTCTGAAGGACAGTCAGTTGTATGCCAAATTTTCCAAGTGTGAGTTTTGGTTGAGTTCGGTTGCATTTCTAGGCCATGCGGTATCGTCAGAGGGTATTCAGGTAGATCCCAAGAAGATTTCAGCAGTCAGAGATTGGCCTAAACCCACCTCAGCTACAGAGATTCGGAGTTTCTTGGGCTTAGCAGGTTATTATCGCCGGTTTGTGGAGGGATTTTCATCCATTGCAGCTCCGATGACCAAGTTGACCCAGAAGGGTTCCCAGTTCAGGTGGTCTGATGAGTGTGAGGCGAGCTTTCAAAAGCTCAAGACATCCTTGACCATGGCACCGGTGTTAGTTTTTCCCACAGGTTCAGGACCATATACCGTGTATTGTGATGCTTCATGGGTTGGATTTGGTGCAGTGTTGATGCAGGATGGAAAGGTTATAGCCTATGCTTCTCTTCAGTTAAAGGTTCATGAGAAGAACTATCTAGTTCACGATTTGGAGTTAGCAGCTATTGTTCATGCATTGAAGATCTGGAGGCATTATCTGTATGGTGTTTTTGTGAGGTGTTCACAGATCATAAGAGTTTGTTGTACCTGTTCAAGAAGAAAGAGTTGAATATGAGGCAGAGGAGATGGTTAGAGCTGTTGAAGGATTATGACATTACCATTTTATATCATCCAGGGAAGGCCAATGTGGTGGCCGATGCTTTGAGCCGGAAGTCAGCCAGTATGGGTAGTCTTGCTTATATACCGGTCGGGGAGAGACTGCTTGATTTAGATGTTCAGGCTTTGGTCAATCAGTTCATGAGATTGGAAGTTTCTGAGACTAGCAGTGTTTTGGCCCATACTATGGCCCGTTCTTCATTGTATGATCGTATTCGGGACATGTGTATTGGTAAAAAAAGATCTTCACATGTTTAATAAATCTTGATGACTCAGTAGTCTACGTGGAGCAATGAAGACACGACAGCTGGACGGGACTCTAAAAAGAGGTACGAGGCAAAGAGGCATGGCAAATCATATCCATGGGTTAATTAGCTACGGAAGTCTCAACCTGATTGAGAAGATGAAGAGACACGGTCAAAAGTGTATTTGGACAGAATAAAGGGCAGAATCAGAGATCTTCAAATTAGAGATCCATACGTTACACAATACTCACTCAACAGTTACGGTTGATTCATTGTAACGTTACATTAGAGTCATTATTAGTCATTAATGCTCAATCACCAAAAAAGATAGACGTTATGTTAGGAAATTTCCTATATAAAGGAAACAAATATAACCTGTAAAGGAAGAGAAAAAAAACATTCGAACTACTATTGCAATATACTTACTTTTTGTGCATCTTACTGCTTTCCGTTTACAAGTTTGCCCACAATTATAATCTTATTCTTTGGCTATCAGAATCCCGTGTTCTTCTTAAAATAGCTTTGGGCAAAGAATCCAATTCTTTGGTTAAACAAATTGGTTCCATTACTGGGAATCTGATAATCTTTGTTTCCCTTTCAAGCTATATCCTTTGAACTATGTCGAACTCCAATGATAACAACCAGCAAAGGAATGGAACCTCAGCTCCATCGCCTTCAGGAACCCCACGTGGTTCAAGGGAAAAATCCCCAGAAAGATCCAATAACAACAATAATAATAATGATCAAACGATGGAACAAGATCGGGTAAAGAAACCGATTGCAGAGTATGTGAGCCAAGCTTTGCAAGTATTTGCGAGGGGATTACCGGCAGCGTTACCTGCACCACCGACACCACCCCCCTATAATACCATCACCATGGAAAATTNGTACCTAAATATGATGGGACAACCGACCCACGCGACCATGTAACTGCTTTTACCACCGGAATGAAGGGCAACGACTTAACAAAACAATAAATTGAGTCGGTCCTAGTTAAAAAATCTGGAGAAACACTTACCAAAGGGGCGCTAACCTGGTATAGTCTTCTCCCTGAAAACTCTATTGATTCTTTTGTTGAGCTTGCAGATTCTTTCATAAAGGCACACTCCATTGCGCAAAAAGTTGAGAAAAGGATGGAGGACATCTTTAAAATAAAACAAGGATACACGGAACTACTTCATGAATTTGTAGACAGGTTTCAACGAGAAAGAATGCAACTACCAATGGAGCCTGATAATTGGGTAGCCATGGCATTCGCAAGTAATCTAAATGACAAAAGCTCAGAATCCACGAGAAGACTCAAGGAAAGATTGAGAGAATTCCCAGCTACAACGTGGAACGATGTTTATAACAGGTATAGTACTAAACTTCGAATAGAAGAAGATACCATTGCTCGTCCGAAAGAGGAAGATTATACCAGATCCAGACGTTCAGAATCAGACAGGAGATCAGGTAAAAACAGGTACGATCCTTACTTGGGACCATCAGGACATGAAACTCGTCCCAGGTTCGAAAACACCAGGTCAGATTATGGACCACCAAGCAGAGATGCGGGCTCGTCCTCATCTATATCCCGAAGAGATCAAGATCAATGACCTAGAGGTAATGAGCGAATTGGGGATCATACCTTTAATGTAAGTACCTCCGAACTAATTTCAGTGTTAAGAAATTTGGATGATAAGGTTTGATGGCCCAAAGAGATGAGGTCGAATTCGACTAAGAGGAACCCAGATCTCTTGTGTGAATTCCATAATGATCATGGACACAAAACTGCAGATTGCAGATTTTTGCAAGGTGAGGTAGAACAATTATTGAAACAGGTCTATTTGACAGAATTGTTCAGTGAAAAAGGTAAACAGACATACATGAAGAACATGCAGGAGCCCCCAAAACCTCCATCTCCAAAATGAACCGTCAACGTGATACACAGAGGTGAAGAAGTAAACAAAGTGGTCTGCAAAACGACCACGAAGTTCACAATTACACACGGAAAATGGGTTCGTGAAAATCTGGAAGCAGGCGAATAACCTTCAATGATGCAGATATCGGCGGATTAATGCTTCCTCACAACGATGCTCTGGTAATATCTTTACTTATTCATGACACTAACGTAAAAAGAGTGTTGATTGATCCAGGTAGTTCAATCAATATCATTTTGCTAAGAGTGGTGGAAGAAATGCTATTGGGGAATCAAGTAATCCCAAGGGCACGTACGAGCCATATCAGGGTTTGATAACTCTGCGGTTATAACAAAAGGAGGAATTGAACTTAGCACTTATGCTGAGGGAGTGATCAAAAGTACCAGGTTCCAAGTCATAGATACTAACATGGCTTATAACATAATCGTGGGAAGGCCATAGATCCACGACATGAAAGCAATACCCTCCACCTTGCATCAGGTAATTAAATTCCCATATGAATAGGGGATTCAGCAAATTAGAGGCGATCAGCAAACCGCGAGAAATATAAATTTCGTGGTACACTACAACAAAAAAGTAGAGGTGAAAGAATCAAGGGATAAGGAAGTCTCCCAAGCAGGTGACACCACCCAAACAGGCATGGAAGAAATTACTACCCAAATATGGACGGAAGGTATTACTGCTGAAACAGGTACGAAAGAAAATACTTACGAGAAAGTGAATCAAGTCACTACGGAAGAGGAATTGGACCACACGGATGTAGATTCCAGACTGGGCGCCATTCATGAATCGGAGGAAAACGAGCACATCAAAACAACTACGGAAGAGCTCGGAGTTGTTCCATTGTCTGAACGAAAGCCTTAACAGAAAGTGTACATAGGCACGAGGCTAATTCCCGGTCGAAGAGGTAAGTTAATTGATTATTTAAAGGCAAAAGCAGATTGCTTTGCGTGGTCCCATTCAGATATGACAGGTATCCCACTAGAGGTGATGACTCATAAACTAAATGAAGATCCATCCTTCGTACCTGTTAAATAGAAGAAAGAAAGCAATGACCATTCAAGAACCAAGTGATTGACAAAGAGGTACGGAAACTCTTAAAGCTTGGTTCAATACGAAAGGTAATATACCCTAACTGGCTAGCTAACACTGTGGTAGTACCTAAAAAGAACGGAAAATGGAGAGTATGTGTAGATTATACTGACTTAAATAAAGCATGCCGGAAAGATTCATTCCCATTACCACATATAGATCAAATGATTGATGCCACCGCAGGTCATGAATTGTTAAGCTTTCTAGATGCGTATTCTGGTTATAACCAGATTAAAATGGATTCCTCAGACGAGGAAAAAACCTCCTTTATTACAAGCAGGGGGACTTATTGTTATAAAGTCATACCTTTTGGCTTAAAAAATGCTGGAGCCACATATCAAAGGCTAGTGACCAAGATGTTCTAGGAACATCTAGGAAAAACAATGGAAGTTTACATTGATGACATGCTGGTAAAATCAACACGGGCGGAAAACCATTTCCAGCACCTCTCTATTACCTTTGACATTTTACGCAGGTATAGTATGAAGCTTAATCCAGAAAAATGCACTTTTGGCGTGGAATTAGGTAAATTCTTGGGTTTCCTTGTATCAAACAAGGGAATAGAGGTAAATCCTGATCAAATTAAGGCTATAGAAAAAATACCTGATGTACTTATAAATAAAAAGAAGTTCAAAGACTAACAGGAAGAATTGCAGCCTTAGGAAGATTTATTTCCAAATCTTTCGAGAAAAGTTTCAAATTCTTTATAGTTCTCAAAAATCAAAATCGGTTCGAATGGACTGAAGAATGTCAACAGGCTCTCAAAGACCTAAAGGCTTACCTATCAAAACCTCTGTTGCTGTCAAAGCCGAAGGAGGGGGAGCGGCTATACGTCTACCTTGTCGTCTTAGAAATTGTTGTAAGTGCAGAATTGGTAAGGGAGAATAAAGGTAAACAATCTTCTATTTATTATGTAAGCAATACATTACTGGATGCTGAAACTAGATATCCACATCTAGAAAAGTTAGCCTTAGCTCTAATCATGGCATCTGGAAAATTAAGGCATGACTTTCAATGTCATCCCATCACAGTTGTGACCTCGTATCCATTAAGAAACATACTGCATAAACAAAAACTATCAGGAAGATTAGCCAAGTGGTCCATATAATTAAGTGAGCATGAAATAATATATCAGCCTAGGACTGCAATCAAGTCTCAAATCTTAGCTGATTTTAGTAATAGCATTGTCCCTAAAGTGGGGAAAGAGTTACAACTCTTCGACGGTGTAAATCCGGGTCTATGGACCCTATTACCGATGGTTCTTCCAATATAAAAGGTGTCGGATTAGGCATAGTCTTAATATCACCCACGGGGGAAAAGACACGGCAGGCTATCAAATGTTATCCTGTAACTAACAATGAAGCAAGGTACAAAGTTGTTGTTGCAGGATTAGAACTTGCACGAGAGCTTTCAATCGAGCAAATCGTGATCAAAAGCGATTCCCAACTGATAGTAAATCAGATGCAGGGGACTTACATCGCTCGAGAGACTCGGATGCTACAATATTTGGAAAAGGCACGAGATCTCGTGAGACAATTCAAAACATGGAAGGTAGTACAAATACCTAGAGAGGAAAATGCTGAAGCAGATGCACTAGCTAACCTCACAGCAGTCACGGAAGCAACAAACAAGGACAATGCAATTGTCGTTCATCTATTCCATTCAGCGATCGACCAGGACAGAATGAGGTAACTTTCAAAAATTTAACCTGGGATTGGAGAAATGAAATCCTAAATTTTTTACAGAAGGGCACCGTACCTGAAGACAAGAAAACAGCTCAAGCACTTCACCGCAAAGTTGCACGGTACTGCCTCATTCGCAACTCGTTCCTAGAAAAATGCCTCGGACCTAGTCAAACGGAGTTGGTGATGAAAGAAGTCCACGAGGACATTGTGGAAATCACTCAGGGGCGATATCCTTAGTGAAAACCTTAATCAGAGCTGGATATTATTGGCCTACGATAGAATAAGAGGTCGAGGACTTCGTATCCAAATGCGACAGGTGCCAAAAGTTTTCCAATAACATGCATCGACCAGCGGAATTATTACATCCCATAATATCCCCATGGCCCTTCTTGAAATAGGGGATGGACATAGTGGGACCTCTTCCCACAGCTAAAGGACAGGTACGGTTTTTCTCGTGCTAACCGACTATTTTACAAAATGGGTAGAGGCAGAAGCGTTCAAACATGTGCGAGAAAAGGAAGTTAAAAGTTTCTTATGGAGAAACGTAATATGACGCTTTGGGATACCTAAGGAGATCATCTGTGATAATGGCCCACAATTCATAGGCTCCCAAATCACAGAATTCTTCGAAAGCTGGCAAATTAAACGGATCACTTCAACGCCATACCATCCCGTGGCTAATGGTCAGGCTGAGTCAACGAATAAAGTCATCATCAACAATCTGAATAAGCGGCTAGATAGAGCCAAAGGAAACTAGCTTGATGAGTTACCAGCGGTACTATGGGCATACAGGACAACTTTAAAAACAGCCACGGGAGAAACTCCATTCGTGCTTGTCTATGAATCAGAAGCCTTAATACCTGTATATATTGGCGAACCAAGCTTAAGTCTTACAACAGCAGCGGAGGAAGCAAACAACGATGAATTGAAGAGTAATTTGGACCTGCTCGAACCACGGAGAGAAACAGCACTGATACGGATGGCAGCTCAAAAACAAATCATAGAGCGTTATTATAACCGTAAAGCTCATCTCAGGTACTTCAAGATTGGGGACTTCGTCCTCAAAAAAGTCTTTCAATCAACGAAAGAGGCAGGCGTAAGAAAGCTAAATCCAAACTAGAAGGACCCTACAAAATTCGAGGCATAGTTGGGAAGGGCGCCTACGAGTTGGAAGCTATGGACGGCAGAATCCTACCAACAAGTTGGAATGCGATTCACTTGAAGAATTACTACTTTTAAGGAAAAGAAGTACCCCCGTTCAGGTATCACACGTTCAATTTATTTTGAACATTTGAAATTTTACTAACCTTTTTAGATGATAGGCATAAAGCTAACCCATCACCAGATGATGATATTAGACCTGCAAAGATGCGAGGAAATAACTAAATTCCTGGTCTAGGGTTACACTTTTTGATGGATATTTTGAAGGGTTAAGCAGTCATCATCTAAAAATTATATACCTTCGAGTCCCGTATGTTTTTCCTTTTCAAGAAAAGGACCACAAGGAAGTAATAGTCAAGTGCTCGAGATTTTATTCTTCAAAGCTCAAACACTTGGGGGACTATACAGTATGGAAGGCAAAAACGACGCAAAAAAGACTATCAAAAAGTCAAAGCTCGAGCCTGAAAATCCATCTATCCAGCAAGCCAAGTGATACGAGCAAAATCGAAAGAGCCAAAGACTCGAACACAAAGCCTAATCCAAAAAACCTTCGAACATGTTCAGGTTAAAAGGCAAAATGTTAGCTACGAGAATAAATGCACATCTTTGTACTTATTCAAAACAGTTATGGATAAAAGATCATCATCATTGTACTCATTCAAAACTGTTGTAACTAAAACAGTTACGAAATCTTTGTACTCATATAGAAAACTGTTATCGAATAAAATAGCTATAGATGAAAGATCAAAATCCTTGTACTTGTTCAAAAAACTATAAAACAGTTACGGATGTAAGAGCATTTCCCTCGTGCTTATTCAAAACTGTTGTCAACAAAAACAGTTACGGGTAAAACCTCTATTTAAATAAAAACTGTTACGAACGAAAAACAGTTGCCCTCTTGTATTAACTCGAAAAAACTGTTACATATAGAAAACAGTTACGAAATACAAGTGTATATCAAATATGTTAAAAGAAAATAGTTGCAACATGAGTTTTAGACGATAATCAAACACATGTAAAATGTTGTGAAAGTTCAAACAAAAAAAACTTTCCTCAAAAAAATTCTTAAACACGTGAAAAATTCCTGTCATTCTATTGCATTATTACACCTTTACGAAGTTGAGACATCTTCTTCATTAAGTGTCGATCACAAAGGGCCTTCTTTCATAAATTATGCCTACTACAAAAAGGCACACATTTTATATGACACTGTGCCTATTACGAAAAGGTGCGAGTAATCTAAAGCATTCTATATGCAAAACTCAGAAGTAAAACTAAAACCTCGAAAAATAAAGCATGCAAAAGACTTAAAGAGTAGAACAAAAACTCAACGGAAAACAAAAGTCGTACTTGCATTAATATATTAAAACGGCTAAGTAAAAACTAAATATTAACTTATACTTAGCCGTATAGATTTTTTATATACATTGAGGTGCCCCTACATTATCATTTGGGGACTTTAGAGAGATCCAAATTTACCCCCGATGGGACTGGGGGTAACCACCAATTGAGACAAAGAAAAAAAAGGTGGTAAATCAACATCTAATCTTCTTGAGGAGGGGGATTGACTTCTTCATCAGCAAAAGGAGTAAGAGCAGCTTGGGATGAAGAGGCTTGGACAGCAGGAGTCTCACCTTCAGGTGGGGAAAGACCCAAACCTTTTTGATCCTTTTCCATGGCTTCCTTGATCTTAACAATTTCAGCATTAAGGTCGAAATCTCCCTCACTCATGTCCGTCAATGTATCGAGGCGAGAATTCATGTACGCCCAACTAATATCGATTGTTTTCGCCTCTTCGAGACTTTCATAATCTCTCTCCCATATCTGAAGCTCAGCTCTTAACCCATCCTTCTCAACTTCAGTAGCTTCATGGGCAGCCCTCAAAGGAACAATTGACTCCTCCAAAGATTGGGTTTTGTCTAAAGAAATGCGAAGATCCTCCTGAGTCCGGGTAAGTGACTGCACAAGCTCGCCTGAGTATTCCTCCTTCTGCTCTAGTAAGGCTTTCAAGCTCCTAACTTCTTCTGAGGCACGAGATAATTGCTCAACAAACGAAGACTCAAGAATGCTCTTGTTTTTGTCCGCTTGGTTAGAAGAAGCCTTCTTTACTGCCAACTCCGTAGCCACAAATCTCATCTACTGCTCCAAGGTATTGTTTTCTTCTTCTAAGGCTTCCATGTCGAGCCTCAGTATTTCATATTGCCCCTTCCAATTCCCTGCTTCAGCATGCCACTCCTTTAGCTCTTGCTCCATGTTAGAAATCCTCTTCATGAGTTCTGTGCCTATGAGATTGATCTACAAAAACAAAATCAATTAGATACGGTAATTACATGCATAAAAATGAGATACAAAAGAATGAACGTTACCTTCAAAAAGGAATGCACAACCTCATTAGCCCAGGTAAGATAACTGTGACTATCTAGCTTGGTCCTCTCTGTTGGGCCAATCAAAGGCTTCAACCACACTTCGAGTTGGCCGGATTTCTTAAAAAGGCTCTCATCAGCCGAAACTTCAATTAGCACTTGCCTCATCTCCCTGCTGGAAGACCCTACTTCTTTAACATGAGGCACGGAAGCAGGCTGAGATAAAGGAGCCACGGGCAATGAAATTTGTGGAGCTGAAGAAGTCTCAGGCACGGAAACTTGAGGAGCTGAGAAAGCCATGGGCAAGGCAGCAGCGGGAGCATAAATGGCCAAAGGAGCAGTGGAAATAGCCGGAACAGATGAAGAGATTTCTCTAAAGGAGGGAGCAAAAATAGCCAGAGGCGCCTCATTAATAGCAGGGCCAAAACCTTCGTGGAATAGATGATCCACAGAATCATGACCAAGAGAAGAAGAAGAATCCCCAGGGATAGAAGGTCTGACATCAGGTATGGAGACACTGCCACGGGTGTAGACCAATCGTCTGAGACCACTCTTCTTTTATGTGACCTATGCACCAGAATGCCCTCCTCCTCTTATTCTTCTTCTAATGTCTTAGACCCACTAGCTTTCCTCTTGGAAGAAGAGGAACTAGTAATAATCTCCTGGGCCTGAGCCAAAGACATCTTCGGAATGGATGCAGCAGACATTCCCCGAGCAGAAAACCATGTCAAAAGGAATAAGGTTAAACAAATGAAGAAAAAGAAGCTTGAGTAAGGAAAAGAAGCGAAAACAAAAGTTTCACTTACCATGAGTCTTCACTTTCCAACCGTACTTCACGGAGAAGTACTTCCAAGATCTATCCTCCAATGGAGCAACCGACAACAGCTTTTTTACCCAATCACGGATATCGGAGACATTCTCAACAGTACCCATGATTGTTGAAGAGGAAGAAAATAGCTACGGTGTTAATAAAACACTTAAAGCAAAGAGAAGAAAAATAACAAATGTGAGCTAAAATGTACTCACGTGTGCGATCTTCTCAGGGAAGGGAAAATTTTCCTCGCCCACTAAACCAGCAGTGGGCACAACAATGTACCAAAGGTACCAACCTCTATCCTTATCGTCATCAGGGGTTACCAACACTCTTTTTCTCCTAGAAGCCAGAGTGAAAACCCCTTGACGAAATAAGGTATAAGAATAAAGATGAATGAGGTGATTGAAGGAAAAAGGAACCGAGGCTAAAGAAGCTAAACATCTAAGACACGCGACAACCCGCCATACAGAGGACCAACTTGTCCTAAGCAAATGTTGAAGAAACGACAAAATTCGATGATGACTGGATCAATAGGAGGTCTAAACCCTAGAGTAAAAGGGTAAGTGTAAACAAAAGAATGCCTCGTCTTGTAAGACGTTATTCTTTGATTACTATTCGGAATAACAATGGGAAAATCAGACTCCCAAGAACATTCCCTGTGAACAAGGGGAATCAAACCTTCGGTAATAAGAGTGGGATACCTATCAACACTATAAAGGGATAACGACTGGTCTACAAGAACCTGACTATCCCTAGTGAAGGTAAACTCAGCAGGAATGATTTCATCAACTCGTGGTTCGTGTAGGGGTTCGTGATGTTCTCTACCCCTCAACAGAGATCTGGAAACCCTAGCTCTTAGGGAGACTAAAGACCTAGCAGAATGAGGGGAAACAATCTGAAAAGAGGAAGAGCCTCTCGAAGGAGTAGAGCCTAAACTCTTCAGTCTACCACCCCTCTGACTCCGAGTCAGAGCGGAAGAGGGTGTCAACTCATCAACATTTATGACTCCCTTAGATTGGTTTGAAGAAGAGATATCTACAAAGGCAAAGAAAAAAGTTCTTTACAAATAAAGTTTGAAAGTTAGAAGCTTTTCGTGAAAGAAAAGGGAAAGGGGGTATTTATACTCGAAGACAACCGTCAAAAAATGGAAGAAAAAAAAAAGCAATGATGTGAAAAACATAATTGAAGATGTCACTTCGTGACTGATAAAAGGCGCTGAATAATTGCAGAACCAACCCAAGAATGCCACGTGGAATAAGCATTAAATGGAAGTGACAAGCGACGCTTACGTACAAGAAAAGATACAATGATTCGAGTAAAGCGGCGGTAAAATATTCCCGCCATGAATGAGTATCCACTTACCAAATATTAATTGATAAATATATGGTAAGTGGGGGGACTATCTGTATTGGTAAAAAAAGAGCTTTACACGTGTAATAAATCTTGATAACTCAGTTGTCTACGTAGAGCAATGAAGACACGACAGCTGGACGAGACTCTAAAAAGAGGTACGAGGCAAAGAGGCACGGCGAATCACATCCATGGGTTAATTAGCTACGGAAGTCTCAACCTGATTGAGACGATGAAGAGACACGATTGTCACACCTCCTTTTTCCACCCCCCAGGAGGGTAATAAGGGAGTTTTTCCAATTAAAGTGACATTATTCGATTTTGGGATTATTTATTTATTTTTTTAGAGTCGCCACCCGAATTTTTGACGATGCTCCGGGACACCGTTTATTTTAATATCCCAAACCGAGGAAGTTTTTGACTCTGTTTAAAATGTCTGCGAACCCGAAATCCGGGTAAGGAATTCTGTTAACCCGGGAGAAGGTGTTAGGCACTCCCAAATTCCGTGGTTCTAGCACGGTCACTTAACTATTAATATTTGACCTAAGTTATCTGACTAAATACGTGTTTTAAAACCTATTTTTTTAACCTTTCTTATTATTCGATTATTTAAATAATTAACTCAATACGAGTCACGCGTACGCATACTCGTTTAGTTCGACGTGTCANGTAAGGAATTCTGTTAACCCGGGAGAAGGTGTTAGGCACTCCCGAATTCCGTGGTTCTAGCACGGTCACTTAACTATTAATATTTGGCCTAAGTTATCTGACTAAATACGTGTTTTAAACCTATTGTGCATTTAACTTTTATAATTTAAAACCGCTTTTGATATTTATGGATTTATCTTGAAACAAGTCACGATGGCGTGCACTCGTTTGTTTTTGGACATATTGTAACCGTGCCACATGAAATGCACCCACGATTACAATATGTGATTTTTATTATTGTTTGAAGTTGGAGTCGGGGACATGAGTTTCCGCACCCGAGTGTGGATTACATAATCATGACTATAGTCATGATTGTTAAAATGCTTATTTGAAGCAATTGTCGATTATTCTCTAAGTTTTGTAATTTTAGTCTAAAAGAGGTATTTTTGGACTAAAGGATAGATATGTGTTCGAAATCGCCTAAGACTAAGTTAGCTAGTCTAAGGATGAGTGTTTGGGCTCAAGCCTACGCTTATAAGCATACAAACACCTCATCTACTATTTTTCGGCCTTGAATTGGTAAGCTAGAACTATCTATTGTTCTCTGTGAGGACTTTGTAATCTTGAAAGGATAGCAGGGCATAAACAGGTTTTACCAGTTCATACTTTGCAGTTTCTGCCCATTCTTATACAGCCTAAACACAGATCTAAAATCGGGATTTGTACATACTTTTAAGGTACAAATATTCATCCATCTATCTCGAAAAAATTCAAAGAATGTGAGATAAGTTAGAAATATTTTGGATCACCAATTTCTATTCATATTGAAAGTTACAGAAACTGAAATAACATGATTCCAAAATTCTAGCAGATGTTTACAGGGAGATTTTCATATAGATTAC
>ML388119.1:0-76577 GCA_005239525.1 Nicotiana knightiana | reverse complement strand
AAAGCACATAAAATGCGAGGTATATAATGCTTAAAATCACGAATTCTAGCCACACATCAATGTGCGGACCACACAAATTTCAGCGGCCACACTCACTTTTGTGCGGACCGTAGAAGCTCAGCACAAGTACAGGTAAAGAGTTCGGATCGCAATCAAAATTGTGCGGCTGTACTCAGATTAATTTTTGACCGACTTGGTCAACCTATAAATAGGTCCTTTGAACACTATTCACACTTTACACTCCCTGAGTTCTTGAACCCTTAGCAAACACTGTACACTGAAAAACAATTCACAATCCATACTCACACTCGTTTCATCAAGTTTAGATTCTCACTTGCATCCTCCATCACCGGTATGTTCAATCCATGTTAGATTTTTTCTATTTTTCTTAATTTTTATTCTTGATTAGTTTATGTATCTTTAGGCCTAAAATGTCAAATGTCCTTCATATCTGCTCAAAATCATGTGGGTAGTTTCATATATGTTCATTGGGGACTGGGTAGACCATTGATCATGTTTATTTGCAAATACCATGTCTAATTTGTGAAAACAACTACAAGAAACCTAAAGTCACTGTCGTATGTTTTCAAATTGTGCGGCCGCACACAAAATTGTGTGGTCCGCAGATATGTAAATTAGGGCAAACATGTGCTTGAAAAGTATGGACCGCAAATTGTGTGGCCGCAGAAAAATGTGTGTGACCGCACTTTGGCACATCAGAGAACCAGTGTCTCATCTTGGAATTGTGAGGACACACTCAAAATTGTGCGGTCCGCACTTCAAGATGTGGGACCGCACTTTAAAATTGTGCGGTCCGCACATGACAGTCTGCGGCCGCACTCAAAATTGTGTAGTCCGCACTGTCTCTTCTGTAGACTGTTATCCTACAAATGTTTAACCTGTTTTGAACTCCAACTGACTTATGTTCCTTCTGTTGCAGACAATGGTTCGTTTAAGAGGTAGATGAAATACATCCAAAGGGAGAGGTGAGCCCTCCTGAGGTAGAGGAAAGGGCAATCAACCACTGGGAGTGCAATCTAAAGCAATCGCCAAAAAGCTGACCACTGGGAGAGGTAGAGCCACATAGTCCTCTGAATCTAGCTCATATACCCCATATGTGGAAGCCTTCGAGGGTCAGTCAATGGAGGTCCAGCCTGAGGCCCAGTCCCAACCACCACAACCCACTGGGAGATATCAATTGCACAACGAACCCTCCACTACAGCAAGTTCTTCTGAGGGTTCTGATGTCGGTAGCCAGGGTTCAGAGCCCTCCTCTACACCTTCTCCTCTGGAAACTGTGGAAATAGATCATAATGATGATGATGTCCCGAATGATGGAAGAGGAGGTGACACTCGAGTGGGCGTCCTAGAGAGGTCGAAGAAGAAGGAAGCATGGGAGGGTCGGTTTGTGAGTTTGACGGCCTTCACAAGGCTCAGAGATTGGTTTCCCCAGAGATCGCTCATACTTGAGCAAAAGTTTTTAATTAAGGATTTGGATATTCACAATCCAAATGTCCTTATACAGTTCCGGGAGCGAAAGGGGTGGAAGTGGTTCACCCAAAGTGTCAAATATGCAAATGAGCACTTGGTACAGGAGTTTTATGCCAATGTGGATCACATCAAGAAGGATACCAAAATAACAAAGGTGAAAATTTTGAAAGTCCGATTCGACCCCATCACTCTGAACACCTACCTGGGCTTTGAGGAGGTAGAGACAGTCCAGTACTTGGAAAAACTTGCTATGGGTGATGCAACTTGCCCGTGGCTAGTTGATATGTTGGTTGCTCGAGGACCACCACCACCGTGGATCACAACAGGGGTTACTATCCTCCGAGCCGCCCTAAATTTTGAAGCTAAAGGGTGGAAAACCTTTGTGTGCAGCCATATTAATCTAAGTTTGAATGAGAACAATCTCCCACTTCCTCGAGCAGTTCTAGTCGCTTCTATTATGACCGGGTACCCAATCAATGTAGGTGCCATCATGTCGACCAACATGGCATTAGCTGTCCGAAAAGGTGAAAGCTCCAACCCATATCCCAACACCCTCACAGAATATTTCACTGATGCAAAGGTGGAGCCAAGGCCATTTGATACAAAAGTAAGGGCCAAGAAGCCCTCTGCATGGTACCGTCTGCAGGGTGCAGACAACCCAAAGTTCAAGGGTAAGTCCCCTACCACCGTTGGTCAGTCTGACGAGCCATTGGTGGTGGGTACAGAGGCTGTTATTGAGTCATCTATAGCTTCCATGCCTTCCACAGTAGTCGGGCCTTCCACCGGGATAGCTGACAAGCCACCACCTTCATCTTCTAGGCCATCAGCTTCAGTACCAGTGCCAGCCCTATCCACTCACTATGTTGCAAGTCTCCCAGACTTTGGCGAGCCTCAAAACTGGATGCAGACAGCCACTTCTAAGCTGTCTGACATATCCAGTATTGTTGCAGCACAGTCCTCTACTCCAGCAGCACCACAGGTCCCTCCGTTAGTGGAGGAAACATTGAAGAAGATTCTGGAAAACCAGAAGACCATTATGGATACACTGGTAGCTCATGGGGGAACTATTGAGAAGTTGAGCTAGCAGGTGAAAAAGATGAGGAAATCCCATGCTTCAAAGAAATCAGTGGAGAGATTGAGAAAGGAGATGATGAAGATAGCGGCAGCGGGTGATTTGCCATTTGCCCTACTGATGGAGACAGATCCATCAGTACCAGTAGACCCAGCACCACCATTAGCAGAGGCACCAGCTGGCCAGTCTCACGAGCCAGATCTTACTGCCCACACTACTGAGGAGATGCTTCAGATGCTCGCCAACCCTGTTGTTCCCCAGCCAGGTGATAATGAGATACAGTTGGCGAAGCCCGAGGGTGGTGATGCTGCCAGTCACCCTGAGATCACATAGGGAGTTTTCTTTGCTTCTGCCCTCCTTTATTTTGATTTTTCTAAGCATTGAGGACAATGATTGTTCCTATTCGGGGGTGGTCTATTTTGGTTGGATTTGATGACATTTGATGACATTGGCCTGTAATAACTTTAATACTCTTTTTCTTTTATCTTTATTTTCTCTTTCATTATGTATATATTTGTCCCTCTTGTATATATTCTATTCCCATCGGCTTGTATATTCATTTGCCTTACTTTCAGTAGTTTATTTCATAGCTTTTTCATCTTGTTTTCATAATAGTATAGTTTCTTAGTTAATTTAATAGCTTCTTTTTTATTTGTTAGATTCTTTTTATGTTTAAGTGAACAATAAGCCTTTGGTTTTCTTAATGCCACAATTTTTTTCAAAGGTGGGTCTTGTGTGAACTGGGTGGCTCTTCCCAATGATGGATGGCATGCAACCTTCTTAAGGGATCGAATCCGTTTTTGATGTTTTGATAGAAATAGTAGTATTAATGAATAAATAAGGGTCATGCATGCTTCACTTGGTACCAACACACTTAACTACGCGTTTATGGTTAAAACAAGTTTTTTGGAAAGAAATGGCTCTAGTTAGTGACCTTGTGACTCTGGTGTTTACTTCGGCAATCATCGGGTGGTTTAGTTGAACCATTAGCGATTTTCAATCTTGAATGCGGTTGTTGTGGGACCTCGACTCTATTCTCTTTAACAATCTGGTTGTGTGAGAAGTGAGGTATTTTGTTACAAGTCCAAGTACCCGTGTGAATGGTCTAGAACTTGCCCCAAATGTGTTTCTACGTGAAATTCTAAGTTAGCTTGGCTTGAGAAGTGATTGTAGGCTTACCTTGACCCATTTTGAAACCTTCCATGTCCCACCAAGTATATCATCCTTACTCAACCCTTTTGAGCCTAAACCCTTTTTCATTTGATAACCACGTTACACGCCTTTACCCGTTTTATAGTGACTCTGTCTTGACACCCGAGCTTTCTTTAGCACTCATGAGAAACAAATGGAAAAAACATAAGTTTGGGGGAGAGACGATGATTTTAAAGATGGTATCAAGGCACAAAAAGAGAAAAGAAATGAAGAAGAGGAAAGGCAAAGAAAAAGAAAGGAAGAATAAAAGGAAAACATAAAAAGAAAAATGAATAATGTGAAAGGGTTGAAAAGATTCAAAAGGAAGCAAAAGTGCAAAGCATTGAGAAAACAAATAAGGAAAGTATGAATAGAATGACCAAGAAAGAGTGATGTCAAGTCTCTCTAGTCCCCCTAAGGGAAAATAAAATGACTCAAAGAGTCGGCAAAGTAAGATCCAAAAAGAGAAAATGGAGTGCTAAAGGAAAGATGAACCAATTCCATTCCAATATGTCCCTCCTTAGTCCAAAAACCTTCATTACATGCCGAAAAATCCCTACGTGATTTCAAGCCGAGTAAGCTTACATTAGTGGTGATCAACATGAGGGGAAAGCATATGGTAATTAGAGCCGGCCTTGTGATATTCTTTTGAAAGTGATGATCGAATCTTCTCAAGTGATTGATATGAGTGCTTCATTCATGAGTGAGATGAGCTTCCGGAGAGTATAGGAGGAGGAGCTTGGGATCCACAGTCGCCTACATGAAAGTGCGAACTTCCTTGATGAACAAAGTCAACTCTTGATGTTCAAGCGTCACATTAGATCTATTTATGATTTAACATTCAAATCATAGTCTTGTTAATGATTCATAAATGTGTGGGTAATTGTTGGTCCCAATTGATGTGTGTTTGATCCAACTTAGGTCAGCCGAAATAGCCCTTTTGACAGCTTATTTGCTCTCTTTTACTTACGTTTTAGCCAAAAAATGCTTAAAGGTATTCCCAAGAACTAATGAAATGTGCTTTCTTGTAGGAATATTAGGAAATGAGCCAAAGAAATGAAAATCAACTCAAGAAGGAGTAAAATTGGACAAGGACCAAAACAAGGCAAAATGGACTAAAGTGCAGACCGCACAATACTGTGTTCGGCCACAGACTCTGAAGAGCCATTGTCAAAATTCCTTCATAAAGTGCGGACCGCACTATTATTGTGCGGTCGTAGAATGTTAAAACTGCGGCCACACTCATAAATGTGCGGTCCACAGAAGTTGCACGTGTCCAACCCAAGATCAAGAGTTCGGCCGCACTCAGAAATGTGTGATCTGCACAATCAAAGGAAGTGCGGCTGCACCCCAGATTTATGTTGCCGTAGAAAGCCACCCTGTAAAGTCAGCCTCAATGTGCGGACCGCACACAGAATTGTGCGGCCGCATAACCTCATCAGGGAAAATTTTGTCCGATAATTTTAGCTGGGTGTAAATAGATCCTTTTGTCATTTTTAGGTTAATTTGGAGCACTTGATAACATAGAGCCGTTTTTCTTTTACTGTTTTGGGTAACTTTGTAATAGATCATCATTTTAACGTTAGATTTTCTTCTCTTAATCATCTATTATGAGTTTAATCTTTATTTCTTCTTTAATTTCTTCATTTTTGCATATGAGTAGCTAAACCCTTAGCTAGGGTTGTGACCAACACTACGATGAGTACCTAATAAGTTATTGATTTAGGGCTTATTTATGATTGGGTATATGATGTTTACCCTAGTTCTTTCTTGAATTTAAGAATTGATGGTTGCAAACATTGATTCATGCCTGATTGACTTAATTTCTACTTGAGAAAGAGAGACTAAGTCTAGGAAACTCGTCTAGCAAGAAATTGGGGTGAACTCAAGAAATTTATAGCCCCAATTAAAGGATTGAATCTAGAGATGATAAGACTCGACTTGAGCATATATCACTTGTTTCATGAAATACCCATTTGGACTTGAGAAAGCCAAATTAGGAAAAATCACTCAAACTACCGAAAGGTGTAGAGTGAATAGTCGCGTGTGAATGCTATATTATATCCCTATCAACCAAACATTCCCTAAAGCTCTCAATCAATTAGGTAACCAACTAGGCGGAAGTCGCAGCCCTTGATCTTTCATAACTTGAAAAACAACAAAACCAAAAACATTGTCTCTTAGCTTTACAATTTCAAGCATTAGCATAAAAATTAGAAGTAGAAAAGAAACAACTGAATATGCAGAAGTGCAATCTTGGGCACGTCATACACTAGACTAGGTATATACCTAATCCCACATAAAGCTCTCTGTGGAATCGACCCCGACTTGCATTGGGTATTTATAATTGCATCGACTGCCTCACGATCCCAAGTAGTGGTGTGAGTTTGGGCGACATCAACAATATCCAACAGTAGCAGATGAAGAGAATGGAGAAGGAAAAGGAAGAGACATGGATGAGGAATCCACGGCTCAGACTTTCAGGAATGTTGCTCGACAGGGTGATTTATCTCCTAGCCATATGGATAGAGAAAAATTTGCAGGCAGAGGTAGGAAGAAGCAGCAAAAAGAAACTTCTAATGTTCCTGTCTCTGGTACAGGAGTTCAAACAAGAAAGACACTCTCCAAATCTACCAACTAATAATGAATGCACTAATTTGGAACATTAGATCAATGAATACAAAGCAAGCCTTTGAAGGTTAATTACAATGCATAGACAACAACACTTCAGATTTGTGGGTTTAATGGAGCCAATGCAGCAATATAGAAAATTGGAGAGATAGAGAAGAAGGATAGGATTTTCTCAGGCTTTTGTAAATATTTCTAACAAGATCTAGGTATTTGTGGATGAAGATTATGAAGTCACAGTAATATCTGATATGGAGCAGCAGATGACCTTAAGACTGGTGGATTCTAATTCTCAGCAGGAGGTAATTCTTACCTTAATTTATGCGAAGTGCGATACTATTCAGAGGATTGAAATGTGGGACATATTATATGCTTTGGCTTCTGATATGGCAACCCCATGTATAGTTGGGGGTGATTTCAATGTGATTTGGGATGAGGAGGAAAAGTTTGGAGGCATAGCATTACATATCAATGAGATTGATGATTTTATGTATTGTGTAACTACATGTAACTTGCATGATCTTGGTTTTAAAGGTAGTATCTTCACTTGGTAGAATGAAAGGCTGAACAAGATTGCATTTTTAAGAGGTTGGATAGAGTATTAGCAAACATGGAGTTTCAACAATTTTCCCAGGTGTAGAGATTACTCATTTGTCCAAAATAGGATCGGATCACAGTCCCTTACTAATCACGTGTGATCCAGATTTTATACTTGTGAAGAAGCAATTTTGATTTCTTAATTCTTGGACAAAACATGACACCTTTCAAGATGTTGTGAAGGAAAACTAGACGATAGACTTTAGTAGTAATCCTTCATAATGTTCAATCACAAATTGAAGAAGTCAAAGCGAGCATTATCAGTATGGAGCAAGGATATGTATGCGGATATTTTCAAAAATATTTCTAGCTTGGAAGAGGTGGTACTTGTTCATGAAGCACAGTTTGAAATCAATCCAACAAAGCTTAATAGAGAAAGGCTTAATAAAGTTCAGGCTGAACTTATCAGATTTTTGTCTCTCGAGGAAGAATTTTGGAAGAAAAAGTCGGGCATGTCATAGTTTAAGGATGAAGATCGCAATGCTAAACCCTGTCATGCACAATTGAATGGTGGGAGAAGAAGATTGCAATTAAAGAAAATTCAGAATAGTGAAGGTAACTGGATCGAGGGCAATGAACAAATGGCAGTTGAAGCAGTCAATTCTTTCCAGAATCAATTCCATGAGAATGTCATACCTACTGCTTTTGGGATCATTGATCATGTTCCTAACGTGGTAACCTTTTATTAGAATCAAGAACTGGTGAAACAACCTACGAAAGATGAAGTCAAGAAAGTTGTCTTTGGCTTAAATGGGGATAGTGCTGGAGGACCAGATGGATTCACTGGGAAATTCTTTCATAGTTGGGACATAATAGGGGATAATGCATTTAACATGGTGATACTCTACATTAATGGTCATAAACTACCAAGATTTATTACTCACACAAAATTGGTGATATTTCCTAAGAAGAAGGAAGTTGCTACTTTTTCTGATATGTGACCTATTAGTTTGAGCAACTTCCTTAAAATGGTTTTTTCAAGAGTTGTTCATGAAAGGCTTGTTCATATATTGCCTAGTCTCATCTCATATGAACAAGCAGGTTTAGTTAAAGGAAGGAGCATCATATAAAATGTATTGTTAACTCAAGAAATCATTGTTGACATTAGGTTAAGGACATACAAGGGCAGGACCTAATGTAGTGATGAAATTAGACATGTTCAAAGCTTACGATATGCTTTCTTGGATATTCATGACTAAAGTATTGAGGAAAATAGGCTTTTGTGAAAGGTTCATTTGTGTAGTGTTTGGCATTGTGTCTAACAACTGGTATTCAGTTTTAAGTATTCACCAGCCGTATGGATTTTTCAAGTCCACCAGAGGAGTTAATCAAGGGTACCCCTTGTCCCCTACATTATTCATTTTAGGTGATGAAGCTATGTCTAGAGGTTTGAATGTTCTTCATCTGAACTTATACTTTTGTGGATTTGGCTTGCCAAAGTGGAATCATAAGTTTGATCACCTAGTGTATGATGATGATACTATCATCGTCTCATCGTCTGATGCTACTTCATTACAACTAATTATGGAGGTGTCAAGTGCCTATGAGGTATTAACAAGGCAAAATCAGCAATCTATTTGCTCATTCAACAAGTTTGGAGGTTTTGAACAAGGTGCAAAGAGTGACTGGAATTGGCCAGCAGGAATTTCATTTCACTTACCTAGGTTGTCAAATTTTTTATGCTAGAAGGAAAATGGACTACTATCAGGGGCTTCTTAACAAAGTGCTTGACAAGCTTCAATCATGGAAAGGTAAACTTCTGACGATTGGTGGCAGGGTATTGATTTCACATGTTCTTCAAAGCATGCCAATACATTTGTTGTCAGCTATGAACCCTCCATCCTCTGTTATTAATAAACTTCATAAATTATTTTCTTTTTTTCTAGAGTAATTCAGTAGGAGGAAGTGCTAAACATTAGGCATCATGGGACACATTATGGTTTCCACAAGAATGAGGGGTTGGATTTCGATCGTTACATGATGTGTCTAAATCATTTTTGTAAAATATGGTGGAATTTTAGATTGTAGCTCATTCATGAGTCAAAAATATTACAAAAAAATGAATACATTGGTGGTTCCTTGGAGAAATGGATCTCATGTGTGGAGAAAGATGCTTGAATGTAGGGATGAAATTGAACACAAAATAATATGGCAGCTAAAGATGGGTTCTTCACTGTTTTGGTTTGATAACTGGAAAGGCTTGGGATCATTGTACTTTGTTACTCCTCCAGATTTCTACTGTGATGATTATGTGCACAAAGTATATGATGTGATAGTATATGGCTCGTGGGATGAAGGTAGAGTACTAGATATTCTTCCTCAAGAGTTATCACTTTATGTAATTGAGAACATCAAACCTCTTGTACTACATAATGAATTGGATAGACCATACTGGACGTTGGATACTAGGGGCAACTTCACTGTTAAAACTGCCCAGGACTATATTATAAGGAGAAGAGATTCTAGTGTTGCTTACAAAGACATATGGGTGGGAGGTTTGCCTTTTAAGATTGCTTTCTTCATATGGAAGATTTGGAAAGGCAAGTTACTTTTTGATGACTATTTTAGAAGACTGGAATATTTCATGCAATCCTAATGTTGGCGTTGTATCAATCCATCAGAGGAAACAATGAGACATGTATTATTCATATCATATGTAGCTAAGACATTGTGGCACTAATTTCTCTCAAATGCATGCATTAATATGGAAGGATTGTCGATGCAACAGACAGTCCTAAAATGTTGGGCAGCTCAAATGGTACCTAGATTAAAGCCTATGCTCCAAGCTTTACCTTCGATTATAGTGTGGAACTTTAGAAAAGAAGGAATAGTTAGAAGCATGGGGAGGCAATGATAGTAAGTAGGGTGATTACCATATCTCATCTACACTACAAAATCTTGTAAGACTAAGGAGACCAAGTTTACAAAATGTTCCACGTAAATGGCCAAATTTATTACATATAATGGAGCATTACATGCCAAAGTTTAAGGTGACGGAGGTTTTATGGGAATTACCTGAACAAGGTTGGGTGAAGGTGAATACTGATGGGCATCAAGGGGAAATAGTTCTTTTGGTTTTGTGTTGAGAGATGAATATGGTGATATCCTGCATGCATAAGGAAAGGGGATCCATGAAGGGACGAACATTGAAGCAGAATTTGTGGCTATACTAGAAGCATTAAAGTACTGTGTGCAGCATGGTTACACACACTTTATGCTTCAAATTGATTCCATGATGTTGAAGAATATGATGGGGAGAATTTGGGTTGTACCATGGATAATTGCAACACAGATAGAGGAGATCAAAGACATTATGGGGAGATACAGCATAAGGATATCACATATCATGAGAGAGGGTAATAAACAGGCTGACTACTTAGCTAACTCATGCCTTGTCACTCACTACGACTTCTATGGGTGGTATTAGTACTTGGTAATCATTCCCTAGAAGAAGGAAATGTAACATGCACAAGCATGAAAAAGGACTGCTGGAAAACACCCTGGTATGGTTGCATTAAACACAGAAATTGGCACCAAATTATGGAAAGAACATGGACTTTTTGGTACACAACCGTGGTGAAGTATCACTTTTTATCATATGAAGTATCAACCATGTCAGGTACCTCAACGACTTGCAACGAGGCAAAAACACTGAAGCTGGAACGAAAATAAAATTATCTTGCCTCTTTTGGCACAAGCATACGGGCTTATATGATGCAAATAGGACCATTGCTCAACGATGGAAGCAAAATAGGATAGCCCGGGAGGATTACCAGTCAGAGAGTTCACGAAACAAGCAATGGAAGACTAGCAGAAATCGAGGCAAAGTCCATTTGGACGAACAATGCAGTTTTTTATCATAATGGTGCGACTTCATCAGACATCTTTAAATGAAATTACATGGACGAGTTTAATGAATATCAAGCAAGGAATCACAAACCAAACAGAGATTCAGAAAAAATATATATGGGCAGAAAACATAAAACGCAATCAAGGTGGCTATGAGTCTGAATTCTAGGCAGTGGCTAGTTTACACAATCAACTGGAAGTTCATGTTCAAAGGCTAGTACACAATTATATAAACTACTATAGATTACATGTACTACCATTATTGGAAGTCTCACTCAATTTTTGGTAATAGGTTCCATGTAGTTTTCAAATTTATTGCTTTCATACCTTAAGATCTCATGACACATTATTTTTTATATTTTATTATATAAATAAAAAATTGCCTTAGGCACTGCCTAGTGGATTAAAAAAATAAAAATAAAAAATAAAAAAACTATGCTTTGGATAGAGGTAATTTTGAGGCTGACTGTTTCACACAATTGGAGGTACGAGGTCGAAGATTGGTGAATGATGATAAATTACAATGTCCCTATTTGAGAGTTAAAGTTGCGAAGAACTAGGAGGAATGGAGGATAGGAGTGTAAGAAGAAGGGGAAGCATCCATGATCATCATCCTCAAATCTGTACAGAGGAGAGGGTGATGATTCTGTTTTTTAACTCTCTCTTCGTTTTTTTGCAGGAAATATTACTGCATCCATGCCTTACTACTTAATACAAATTCAACGGGTGGTATTATCACCTAGTGCTCATTCCCTTGAAAGAGTATTAGTAGTAGGCATAAGCATGGAAGCAAGGAGGAACTCCAGTATATTAGGGTCGACTTTCAGACATCGAAAGATGGCTTTTGACATCCAGCAGCCTAGTGCTTCAATCCTTAATCTAAACACCAGTAATTTTTCACCATGAAGTTACAAGTAAAGGATTCACAATACTGGAGTTATAACACAAGAATGCGCAGGAGTTTAATCGCGACAATCATGTCATTTATGGGTGACTTAGGCTTTTGGCATTCAAAAATGAGATCAGTGGTTGCATTATGGAGTAAAACCCCAATACATTTCATTCACTCTCTGTCCCAGGAATGGTGCCAAACAAATGTTTCGATAGATCACTGCTGGAGTCCACACGATTTCCTCACCAATCAGTGCATGCCCATTCTCGTGCACAATTGCTGGACACTTGATGCAATGAGGAACGCGTGTGATTTTACTAATCCTTATAATAATGCAGGTAATCTACTGGATTCTAGACATGAAGAGGCAGGAATTATAGTGTGTGTTTGGGCTGTAAAAAGCAACATTATGCAAGGTGGAGAAGAAACGCATCAAGGATACGGCAAGATAGTGAAGGGTACGCTACTGGACACTACACAATTTGGGGATGATCACATGAGCTCCATACACAAGGAAGATACAACTAGAAATTTGGAAGGAAAACTAATGGCTACACAACTGGATTCAATCTCGTATCCAGTTCTGAATGAGTATGAAAGAAATTCAAACATGCGAGTCAATTGGGATGGTATAGCATGGCTAGTTTATTTCCTTTTTAGATTACAATTTTTACTATCATTGTTGAGTACTATACTCCACTTTGATAATGGGAGCTATCTGACTGTCAAAGTTTATTTCTTTCATCTTGTAAGACCTCCTGCCATTTTGTTCTCTTTATTTTTAGATATATATAAAAAAAAATTAACCCTAGGCAGCTTGACCAGTGGAACTGCCGGAAGAAAAAAAAAATTAAAGTGACAGTGAAATTTATGTTGCCCCACATCAACGCAATGTCAATCCATTTTGTCTCACCTTCATTTCCTTGATTTGAGAATCTTGCAATATCTACAGGATTAATTTAAGAAAAACATATTTAAAAAACAATTAAATAAAAGGATATATTACAAAAGGGTAATTAGTCAAATTACATGTAAACAGAATTGTTAAAAAAAAAAAAATTAAAATAAGGGAAATAAGTGTAATATCATAAAAAGCGAGGGAAGGCAGTATAATGGAGCGAAACGTTAGGGAGGTCTTACGATATTATCCCTTCTTTTTTCCTTTTTCGAAGAACTAAGAGACCAGAATGAACAGGTAACAACAATGTACAAATAAAATCCCATATTAGTTTCAAATATTGCAGGCCGGCGAAACGAATGAGATACTCGGATAATGACTTTCATGTTTATTCTATATAGTTGAGCAGAAGAAAAACCTGGAAGGAAAAATTTGGACGGAATACAACTTTATGCAACATTGAACGAGAAACCAGCCTCAGCCTGGTGCTTGTCCATGTTACATCTGACCACTATTAAAACTGGAGAAAATATGTTGAAAAAACAGTGCCTAGAGAAGCAAGAAAATCACTCGGAACAATCAGTCCTCGCAACACACAGAGAATCCACTATCTCCAGCTATAAATGAGCTTTCAATGCCTGTAATGATTTGATTTTTGAATCACAAATTTTCAGGAAATTAGATAATGCAGTGCGCTGACTACAAATGATTTTTCTAGCAATATCGGTAGCACTCCAAGACTGCAATGCTCGAGTTATCCGATCACCAAAATCCACATCACTTGTCGAGGAAGAAGTTAAAGATTCAAGAACTCGGTAGACCTTCCCAGGTCCCTCCTCTTTATCTTTTAGGAGTGATGAAAGTATGCTTTCCGATTTGTAATCGTCTGACTTGATAATTTGTTGGTTAAGCCATTGCCTGACCAGCTCTATAGTCTCGCATACAGACAGAATCGACTCTTGTAATTCTTGAGACAGCTGAACGTTAAAGTTCTCTGCAGGTCCGCCTTTCTTTTTTCTCTTTCCTGAAGGCACTAACGATCTGGCACAAGACTGAATCACCAGTATATGCCAAGCTATAGGTTCTGTCACCAAAAGCACCAGATTAGGAAGATCACATCCAGGTGAGGATTCCAGTGGTCCCATTGATCCGAGTTTATCCAGGATATATTTCTTCAATATTGAATTCACAATAAGCCATGTATTTGAATCTCCGTCTACTTCATGAGAATAAAGATTCCAAGCATTTAAAAACACGAGAAAGTTCATCCAATCAATCAGATTGCAGCTCCATGCCTGCATTAAAGTAACAAAAATCTATAAAAACTTGGTAGTTCATCAAAACTGACAGCTTGACAGTTGACACCAGACAGAAATATACTTGTAAGTGTAAGATAGTTTTGAGCTGCATTGAAGAGTTAATTGTTAAATCCTTCAATCACTGCATAATGATTCTCTTAGAATTGATATATTTAGTCTTTTTCTCGTATACTTTCAACTGTAAAACTGGAACAATATGCAAATTCTCATGCATTCATTGCAGCTTTGAATTACAAAGGTTTCAGCAACCTAAATCGACAAACTTTGCTTCGTGTAACAGGACACTTCTCTCCTCTCACAAATTTGATCACCTTGAGTAAACTAATTACCCACATGCATCGCTAAGCATAGTTGTCTCCATCGAGCTAAAAATCAGGTTCAATATGATCTACATCTAGGTGCTTTTCATGGTCCTATAAAACTGCAACATAATACCAGCTTTAAGTGAGATTTATCCTCAGAATTTTAAGTTTGAATTCTCAAGTATTAGAGTCTAATTCAGTTTCTCTGCCTTGATGCTCGCAAGAGCATACACCGAAGACATACTTCAAAACAACTAAACTTCTGGTTTACTCCAATCTTCAATCAAGCATAATGCAAATTATCTTTCTAGCATCTACCATGAAATACCTGAAAAATAAAATGTTAAAGATGCATATGATAAAGGACTAAAATTCTAGCTTTTGTACGTCATAAAATGAAAATAGTGTTCCTAAGAGTTAAAGTATCACCAAAATAAATAACAAAGGTTATTCAATGCCCAAAGACACTATGAAATCTCGCTAGTTAAATTTAATTTGACGAATGCAGTAATGCACCTTTTCCATTTCTTAAGTGACATGCCCAAATTCTATTGTTTAACTTGTACAGTTAAGAATTCCACGTCTACTTAAAACGTATCCCAGCCATTACAACAAATATGGGAGATATGCAAAACAACAAAATTCACCATAATGGCTCGATAAGCATGCATGTAAATATAAAAATTAAAGCAAGAAACAATGAATGAAAAATACTACACATGCAAAAAAGAGTATAGCTTTGGAAGCATCCACAGTACGAAGAGAGAATAATTTACCTCTAAGTCCTTAAGGCCACTTGAAATATCAAAAGCCAGCCCTAAAGCATCCTGGAAGGAGAATCCCAAGATATTGGCATACCGGTCGAGTAACAATCTCATCTCTGATGATAGTTTAGGGTCAAAGACAACACCATTTGCTTCAACACTTTCCTTGACAGATGATGAACCACATTGAATTGACAGATAGACCATTCGTGGTAAAAAGGACCTCTTCTCAATTGTTTTAACCACTTTAGCTTGAGACTGTTTGATTTGATCATACTGCAATGAAAGAGTACAACAATAATAAAGTGAGAAAATTTCTTCCGCAAGCTTAGGTTCTACATGAATTTCATACATAAAAGAAATTATCAAAACCATTAATAATAAGAAAATTGAAAAGGACAGAGTCTCAGAAGTCATGATACCCACAGGAATCCGGTTTCAATTACAGTAGTACTGACAACTTAATGAGACTACTTCAGTGGTCGAACTATTGCCATGCCATTTCAACGGTAACTGACAAAGAAAAGTCCAATTATACATGCTATCAATTTAAAAAAATGCCTGTGCAACACTCTCCATATCAGCTGCAAACAGCCAAGCACAAGCAGACTTGGGGACCATTAAAAGAAAATTCAACCCTCAGCAAACTCAACCCCTCACCCTAATGTCTTCCTCTTATAATGAGCTTGCAGTTTCATTTTTCCATACTTTCATTCAATATCACCTTATTTATTTATTTATTTTTATTTATTTTTTTTGGAAAGGTAAGATACTTTTATATGAGGGGAAAAAAAAGACTACACAGAAACTGTGGAGTCACTCCGAATCACAAGGTGGAGAACAGGAGAAACTCCTAATCCTTTTTCTTCTCATAAGGATTCTAATACATCAAAATTAGATTCATGATCTTCTAGGTGTTCTTCTTTACACCAAAAACTAAAAAAGAACGAAAATTTTCATTTTTCATCTTCAGGATGTTGCTGGATCTAATCTTCAAAGCATCTTCATTTTCTTTCTTCCAAAATTGTCCACCAGCTGCAAGCAGTGACAATTTTCCATTATCATTATGACTGGAAAAGTTGCCTTCCTTGTTCCAAGATGCTAAAACTTCAAGAATTCTTCTTGGCATAACCCACAATAATCCCCTCAAATTGATGAATATCATCCATAATTGTGAAGTCACCTTACAGTGCAAAAAAATGATAATAATTGCCTCTTCTCTCCTCTCCATAAGTAACATCTAGAACATAGTTAGTATCCTCTCTCGACCAAGTTATCCTGGGTTGGGCCTGCCTCCTTTGCCAACAACCATGTAAAGCAGGCCACTTTATGAGGAATTTTAACCTTCCAGATCAATTTCCATGACCAACAACCGACCTAACTATTTGAAATTTCGAACTCCTTATATGCAGCTTTAACTGAAAACTTCCCTTTGCTATTCCCTTGCCATGTCACGCCATCTTTAGCATTGGGGGTCCCTTTGAATTGTTCCAATCTTGTAGAACTCTGTAATCCTATCAAACTTCCAATCATTTAGTAATCTCCGGAAGATCAGACTCCAACCTTGATTTGTCCCCACCTCTCCTATTGTTGCTTCCTGCTAGGGAAGAAAGAAATGAATGAATGTTCTATTGGGAAAATGTATGATAATACACCTACCGAGAGAGTCTCTTAGGTAGACATATCGAACCGAAATAAGATCTCATATTGACAGCTTGATATACTGATTCACCATAATAATAAATAGTCAATGGTGACTCTGCCATGGGAAGAGCCGCTTCCTTCTTGCTTGATGTTGGTTTAGTAGATATATATCAGGAAAGAGTTGTTTATTGAATCCTGACCTAGCCTGTTATCCTCCCAGAATGATACTTTCATTACATTTCCTACTATGAGGTTTGAATTGCTAATGAGCTTAGGCCAAAAGTTTCTAATATTCCACAAATTGACCCAATGGGGACTTCTCACAGGCTTGGTTGTCCATTTTCCTTCCATATCATACTTTTCTATTACTAACTCTCTCCCAAAGGGTTGTTCTTCTGAAGCAAATCTCTATAACCATTTCATCAATAAACTTTATTTTGGATTTGCAAGTTCTTAATTCTCAATCTCCTTTCTCGCTACAAGTAAGGGAATTCTATCTGCCCAAGTGAATATTTTCTTGTCAATGTTCTTTCCATAAGAAATTCCTTCTCAAGGCATCTATTATATTCACCACATTCACTGGGATTGAGAATAAAGACGTCATATATGTAGGCATAGCACCAAGTACTAAGTTAATCAAGATTAATTTTCCTCTCATAGTTAAGTATTGTTTCTTCCAGTTAGCTAGCTTCTTCTCACATTTCTCTATGACCTCATTTCATATTCCTTTTAACTTGCTTTTAGCCCCCCGAAGGCATCCCCAGATATACTAGGCAGTGTCCCAATTTTACCTCCAAGAATTTCAGCCAAGTTTTGAAGCTCAGTCACCTCATTAACGGGATAAAAAAAAGCTTCTACTCCAGGTGATATGTAAACCAAGTATGGCCTCAAGCAAAATAAAAATGACCCTTAGCATTTGCAAATGTTCTTTATCAGCTTCACATAACACAAGGGTGTCATCTACATATTGTAAATAGGAAATTACCAATTGACTGCCTGCCATGGAGTTTACCCTGAAGCCACTTATCCAGAGCTATCTAAACATATCGATCAAACTTTCCATCGGAATGCACGAATAAAAAAAGAAGACAAGGAATCACCCTACCTCAGGCTCCTCTGCGAAGGAAACAAACCTGTTGGTGATCCATTAATCAAAATGGAGAATCTCACCGTGCTGATGCAAAACATAATTCTATGAACCCATGTGCCACCAAAATCCGTCTTCCTCAGAGTGTTGAGCAGAAAGTTCCAGTTCAAATGATCATAAGCCTTCTCAATATCCAATTGGTTGGAAGACTCATTTACCTCTCGCACACTAGATCAGATATAGCTTATTTAGTTAGCATGGTAAGTCAATTCATGCATAATACCCGGGAGTCAGCTATTCTTTATATTTTGCGGTATCTGAAGTCTGCTACAGGCAAAAGTCTCCTTTACTCCAAACATGGCCACCTCCATGTAAGAAACCTATACAGGTGCATATTGGGCTGAAAATCTATATGACAGAAGATCTATATTTGGCTACTGCATGCTCGTAGGAGGGAACTTAGTTACTTGAAGAAGGAAGAAGCAAAGTGTTATTGTTACATCAAATGCAGAGGCAAAATATAATCCATGGCCCATGGTGTTTGTAAACTTATGTGGCTACAAAAGTTACTAAAGGAATTGAGATTGTCTGAAAAAGGGAACCTTTTTCTACCAAGGCTGCAATCAGTATAGCTCATAATCTTGTTCGACATGACCGAAAGAAACGAAATTGATCGACACTTCATCAAAGAAACAATTATAAGTGGTATCTTGACTTTGCTTCATGTGTCATCAGAGAAACGGCTAGTTGATGTGTTTACAATAGGACCCAACAAAAGATCATTTCACATACTAGTTTGCAAGTTGGGCAGTGTTAATTGTAGGAGGTTTTTATTCCTATAATCAATGTAACAGTTTTTGAGCAAGTCTTATTTGAATAAGTCTAAGGTATTTGAATTAGTCAAAGTCAATGATTTAAACAAGTCCTAGGAGGAATCTGGTATATATACCCCTTCTCAGGAATGTAAAGTAATATTAAAATACAAAGAAACTTTTCTTCTTTCTCAATTTCAACAAAATGCATGGAGTCAAGAGAGAGAAGTTACCAATGAAGATTAAGTTGTCGTAGGATTCAGACCAGGTAATGGGTTAATTTTAAGGGTTGGGTTTGGCTAAATAAACCAGGTGTTTAAAATGTGTTTATAGCCCTTCACGTGTCGATTTAATTGGTAGGCCAAGCTCTCTTAATGGTTGAGGAGCTTTGTTAAAATGTGTAACGACGAGGCTATATACAATCGAATACTCAAAGAAAGGAAATATGCAAACAATTTTTCAAAATAGAGGGGTAAATACGATATTTTTCCAAATGTAATATTATATTTATAGTAAGAATATAGAGGCGTGTTTGACAAAATACCTTCTTTTTTTTTCTTTTTTGTTTTCGTAAAGCCTTGTCACATCATGATCAAGATACACTCTTGCACATTATTCTATATTATTGAGAAAAAGAAATCGAACAGCAACAACAAACCCAGTGAAATCCCACAATCTAGCTTTCTCTCATCTTGTCCTCTACGGGTGTCACTCCCACTTTTCCCGAATATCAACATTCCTTACCTTATCTTAACCTGGTATTCACACATCCATCTCAACATCCTCATTTATGTTACTTTCATCTTCTGGACATGGGTGTTCTTAACACGCCAACACTCTGCCCCATATAACATAGTAGGTCTAATCACCACTCTGTAAAACTTACCCTTAAGTCTTGGTCGCACCTTCTTATCACACAAACCCCGAAAGCGAGCCTTTATTTCATCCATCCTGCTCTAATATGATGTGTGACATCCTCGTCAATCTCACCATTACCTTGGATAATAGATCATAGGTACTTGAAATTCCTGTTCTTAGGAATGACTTGTGAATCCAGCTTCACTTCCACGTCCGCATCATGGGTCACGTTATTGAACTTGCATTCCAAGTACTCTGTTTTAGTCTTGCTCATCTTGAAACCTTTTGACTCCAGGGTTTATCTCCAAACCTCCAGCCTCGTTAACACCACCTCGTGTCTCGCCAATTAGTACTATATCATCCGCAAATAACATGCACCATCGCACCTCCTCTTGAATGTGTCGCTTCAGAACATCCACCACCAAGGCAAATAAAAATGGGCTAAGCGCGGATCACTGATGCAAGCCCACCCCGACAAGGAAGTGTTCTGAGTCTCCTCCCACCGTCCTAACCCGAGTCTTAACGCCATCATACATATCTTGGATCACCCTACTATAAGCTATGGACACACCTCCAACGAACCTCCCTCGAAACATTGTCATAAGCTTTTTCTAGGTTAATAAACACCATGTGCAAGTTCTTCCTATCCCTATATTGCTCCACTAGTCTCCTAATAAGGTGAATGGCTTCTGTAGTCGATCGCCCTGACATGAATCCGAATTGATTCTCGGAATAGATATACTACTCCTCACCCTAACTTCCCCAAACTTGCATGGTATGAGTTAGCAGCTTGAAAAAAAGAACCCGCTATTAGAAAAAGAAAGCAGGTCAAGTTTAACTTTTATCAAGGAAATGTTGATCCCAAAGAGTGAAAGAACGCATAATGGTATACTGCTGCTACAATTAATGAAGACGGTCTCCAAACCATCGTAGAAGGACGAGTGATGCTTAAGGAAGATTTTGCGTCAAAGTTCATTTTTAGGTTACAATGTAATTAATCTTGATACGAAAGTTTATAAATTTTGATCTTGAAATGAACTCTTCCTCGTACATCCCCCTTGAATAAACATCATTAGTGTATGCAATATTGAAGACAAAAATTCATACCAAGGTCTCTCGAGTGCAATAAGATGATCCTTCAAATGGCTCTGCACACAAAGAAAAGCAATCATTTTTAGAGACAGTATGTATGCAGCAAACTATGTGGAAAGACAAGTTTTACCTGCATGATACAAAAAATAAAGTTGTCAAAATCATACGATCAGGTGCATCATATACTAACCTAAGAGATAATTTTTGTCACAAGTTGGCGTCCACCAGGGCCGCAGCTGCAATTCTTCATTGAAGGTCAATGATTTGCTTCCAATTTCATCTGAGAGTTCAAGAAACTGAACTCCATGTTTCAAGCTTTCAAGAATGCCCTAAGAAATCCCAAAAAGAAAATTCGTCACTGAAATATTAAACAGTTAAATACAATTTAAATTACCCCCCCCCCCCCCCCCCCCCCCTTTCCTTCTTTTGTGGAGCTTTTAGTTAGGGAAGCAAAATATACCTCCTTACCTCCCAAAATATATATACTACCCCCAAAACTTAATGGGGAAAGTCTGTAAAAATCCATCAAAATTAACAGCAATATAGCACATTAATCCCTTTGACTTTCTTCTTTTACTAGATCATAACTCTACATTACTTCTGAAAACAAGTGTTCTCCTAAAACCAATAGCTTTTGACCAACTTGTCTATAAGCTGCTTTAATACAATTGGAGATCAAAGTAAAAAATAAGGAACCATAAGCCCATTTATTAAATTATATTATCTAATTAATTCGTGAAGCTAAATTGAAAAGATAACAAAAAAAAAGAGTTGAAGGGGAAGATAAGGCGACAAATTATTTCAAGTTTGATGGATCTACCTATTGTTGCACTTTATCCAATCAACGGGCATGTCAAGATAAGGCGGAATAGATGTCAAAACCAATACCCCAGGGCTAAAATGTTTTTCAAAGGCATTGCAGTTATAAACGTGCAACAAAGAACTGTTCAGAAGAAAAACTTAAAGTGACATGGAAAAAGGTTACCTCCTCTTCTTCGATGTTATTTGCTTTCTGCTTTAACTGCAGAATGGGTGTTTCAATCTTTGCCATCAAGTACTGGCTAGATTGTTGCAATCGCTCCTTGAACTGAACAAACTCAATAACCTAGAAAATTTACAAATGAAAATATTGTTATCATTATGCCTATCTACTGAATGCTTTATTAAATTATTCTTTTGTTCAAGAAAGGAACCATTTGAAATGATATTAAAAAGAGAACCCTTTAGTTATAATAAGCATTGTGAGCCTCTAACAAGAAAGTAAATATTTGCTTCATCAATACCCTCTCGGAACTCGCATCACAAGAACTAAGGTGCCCAAATATAGTGAAAAGCACTTCCTGTTATCCTTTCTCCTCAGCTGCTATAGCCAGAGGAAAGGTTGACAATGCAGTGGAAAGAGAAATTATTAAACCCCTTCTATGCGAAAATACTCCCAGAACTACTAAAAATAACTTAACCTTATTTTACTTACTTTGGGAGAAGATGCAGACTATACTAATAGAGGTAAGAGAACTCATGTTCCATTTAAGGAAAAAGGTAGTTCACAAGTTCACTGATTATCCGTTTACCTCCAGCAGGTTGACCTTCAGTTAAAAGGCTACTTCCTACATTGAAGCAAGAAAATAAGGGACAAATTTCTATATTTCTGTGAAATAATGAGATTTTCTCATGACGGGTACTCCAGCATCATGCAGCAAAGCCTAGCATTTGTTCATCTACCTATCAAGACGCAATTGATATAAAGTTATGATTTAACAGCACAGTGCATGAACTAGAATCTGCCAATATGGGGGTACAGATATGGTGTAAATTGCATGCTAAAAACTTCTGTGCATTCTGGGAACTTGGAATACTACATCAAGTTGATTTCAAATGTTTGGTAATATTTTCATTTTATAAATAATGTCTTGCTAATATTTTATTTTATAAATAATGTTGGATAAATCTTGCAGCCATTTAGTTTCCACTGGTAGAGAATCCATATTACAAAAGAAAAACATTTTCTTAAAGCCGAGATCCGTTGTATTTCCACGAAACCCACGCTAACCCAGCGTAAATTGAGACAGTAAATATAGCACTACAACCACCGAAGGAATGATTTTCATAGGTCACTATAACTTACTTTAGAGTAACTGCGATGACGATATGCAAGAAATGTAAGATCAGCAGATTCTCTGAAGTGATCATCCATAAATCTTAGATAATCCCTCAAAATATCTGTTGAATCAGCCCATAATGGGGATGATAACATCTGTGGCAAAATGTGGTGCGATACACTTTCCAACAATATGTTCTTGACGTCCAGTGTTTTATACCTAAATAGGAAGAGGAGAACTGTTATCATACAAGAAACATGGAAGCTTCAAAAATGGTAATCCCAAAGATTGATTTCCCAATGACAGAAATAGAACGTATCACAAACATGTAATGTACTGATTTCAGGTGAACAATGAGAAAACTGATCTTACCATTCATAAGCCAATGGAAGAGAATTCCAGTGAGAGTACAAATGCAACAGTAAAATCTTGTACTGCCAAATATGTCTGTCAACCATGCACCATAGATATTATGTCAGGAAAAAAACAACCTTTCAAGAGAAGCTAAGGACTAAAAATATACAATGTATCACGAAGGATTATCAGAATTCATATCAGCACAGTTCTCTAGTTATGATAAGGAACTAAAGTTATTATAGCATATGAATTAATAGCAGTAACTATATTGGTAGAAAAGTAATAGTAAAAATTATTTCCAAGGTTTTAGGAAAAAGATAAAGTACAGAAATATAAGCTTCATGTTTCCTGCAGTAGTTTTGAACATGTGCCAATTGTGTAACGAGAACAAAGAACGGTAAGGAATCATTCTCGGTGGGTCATCCTCTCTTAATCTGCACTAACCTTCATTTTTCTCAACTGATTATCTTAAAAAACCTTCCCTAAGACCAACTGTATGGAAGTCCATCACACGGTTACGATTCCTTTTCCATACAACTCCAGTACTTTCAACAATTCAAATCTTAAAACTTTGATAGTTTTTCTTCATCATACTAACTTCTCACCCATTGCTTTTGTATTTTCTTCGATTATGATTAAAAGTCAAATTAACATCATAAAGTTGAAAACCGTCATATAAAATGGGATGGAGTGCATCTATTTTTCTTTACTCTTGCAGTTGTTTTGGACTCTATCCTAGGGACTCATGCCTGAGAGCATTTTTCAAAATTCTAAGCAGATAAAAATCATACTACTCTATTTTAAATGTAAATATTCAAGAGTGACCAAAGTCTGCTGGTTAATAAAACATATAGACCAGCAAAAATGTGCATAAAATCAAAGGTCCTCACTAGATCTCATGACCCTCAAAACATATAGACCATATTTACACATTTCATGTAAGTCATCCATCAGTTAACATGTTGTCTTTATTCTTTTGCACATTCAAGAAAGGTATACATCTGACCAATGGGATAGCAAATGTAATTTAGAAGCCGTATAAGAATTTAAATCTACTAACCTTCGTACTGCCAAACCAAATTCCAATATCATAATTGATTCCACCAGATATCCAATATGCCTAGTACGCCAAAAGAGCTACAGCCATGGGAAGAAGATTCATCAGTAAGACAGTTCCACAAGATACTAACAAGCTTTTCCATTATTATACACGAACAGAAAGAAAAATATTGACTTAGCAATTGGAATTTATGAAAATTCAAATCACCTTATAGTCAAACACATACATAAGCTGAAAGCAAGCAATACACAGAAACCAGTAAAGGCACATTTGGCCAATCTTCCAAAATCTACTTATTTTGAGCAACACTTTTGCCAAAATGGATTGTCAAAGAAGTACTTGGGGAGAATAGCAGTTTGTATGTGGTCACACAATTTGAAAAGCACTTACTAAGTATTAGAGGAATGGTTTTGTTTAGCCAATCTTTTCAAAAAGTGATTTTGAGTGTCAAATTATGAAGAAAAAAACATCTAAATATTCGCTTTACAATTAGTATCATTTAAATTTTTTAAATATTTATTATAAAAAACTTAATTATGTTTTTTGATTTTACTTAATTAATATGTAAAATAAAATCACAAATACATTAAAGCTTCTATTTAATATAAGTATACTTAACAAGGTAATAATATTGAACATCACAAAATATATAATTATTTAATTTATATATATATATATTGTGGTCTTAATACGCAGATCGCACTCCAACTTGCATGTTTCGCACATGAAAAGCACTTACTAAGTATTAGAGGAATGGTTTTGTTTAGCCAATCTTTTCAAAAAGTGATTTTGAGTGTCAAATTATGAAGAAAAAAACATCTAAATATTCGCTTTACAATTAGTATCATTTAAATTTTTTAAATATTTATTATAAAAAACTTAATTATGTTTTTTGATTTTACTTAATTAATATGTAAAATAAAATCACAAATACATTAAAGCTTCTATTTAATATAAGTATACTTAACAAGGTAATAATATTGAACATCACAAAATATATAATTATTTAATTTATATATATATATATTGTGGTCTTAATACGCAGATCGCACTCCAACTTGCATGTTTCGCACATGAAAAGCACTTACTAAGTATTAGAGGAATGGTTTTGTTTAGCCAATCTTTTCAAAAAGTGATTTTGAGTGTCAAATTATGAAGAAAAAAACATCTAAATATTCGCTTTACAATTAGTATCATTTAAATTTTTTAAATATTTATTATAAAAAACTTAATTATGTTTTTTGATTTTACTTAATTAATATGTAAAATAAAATCACAAATACATTAAAGCTTCTATTTAATATAAGTATACTTAACAAGGTAATAATATTGAACATCACAAAATATATAATTATTTAATTTATATATATATATATTGTGGTCTTAATACGCAGATCGCACTCCAACTTGCATGTTTCGCACATGAAAAGCACTTACTAAGTATTAGAGGAATGGTTTTGTTTAGCCAATCTTTTCAAAAAGTGATTTTGAGTGTCAAATTATGAAGAAAAAAACGTCTAAANTATTTAATTTTTATATATATATATATATATATATATATATATATATATATATATTGTGGTCTTAATACGCAGATCGCACTCCAACTTGCATGTTTCGCACAGCCGGCCCTTGTACTTAGACTTCCCTCACCTTTGTTTGGTAAGGACAATCACATAATGAACGCCTATAACTATTGGTAATGCTTATCACGCTCGTAAGGAGCGGCAAAAGTCGGGCTAATCACCCTTATAAGGAGCGGATGTGGTGATAAAAAGAAACTAGAAGAGGGACAAAACACTCACTTCTTTTTCTTTTTTTCTAACTTTTCCTTCTCTTCCTTCCTTTCGTTTCCCCTTCTCCTTCCCGTCACTTCCTCTCCCCCACCCCCTTTCTGGAAAAGAAGGCCCTCTCTTCTTTCTTCACTTTTCACCAATTCACCAACAGTTAACATCCAAAAAAGGAACCCAGTGATTAATTACCAAAAGGAGCTTCATAGAACCCATTTCACTCACCATCTTCACACTGCCTCCTTCATTAACAACCCACAACCAAAATACATGCACATGCATTCTTATATGAAGTAAGATGTTGCATTAAAGGTATCAAGAAGATGCAAAAAGGACAAGAATGACGTTTAGTTGCTCCTAATAAAAAAATAGTCTAGGTCAGAGCCTGGAGCTAAACAAAAACCAGAAAAACTGGATGTTAAGCTATAGTGAGAAGGAGAACCAATAAAATCTAGCAGGGAAATATATCATTTACAGGGGCTAGATTACTTGATAAGTTGGTATTTAACCAAATTATCTTGTCTTTAAGCTTAGATTTTTGCTATGTTTGAGTGATAAAATCATGTGTTTAATGTCGTTTACTTCTATTTTATAGGTTCTCCGTGATTTAGAAGTGATCATGAAGAAACCAAGTGAAAACGAGTCAAAAAGACGTTGAAAAGAAGAAATCTGAAAAATGGCCTCAGATGTTGCAATTGCGACATCAATGTGGCAAATGCGAAGATAGCAGAGGTCGCAATTGCGACGGAGGAATCGCAAATGCGGAGTCAATCCAAGTCAAGTCATGTTTGCAAATGCGATAGAAGGGTTAAAAATGCAAAGTCAACCATTCCGGTCAATGTTCGCAAATGCGAAATGAGGGTCGCAAATGCAATGTTCAACAGTGATGTCAGGGTTCGCAATTGCGAATGACGTGCTTCAGTTATAGGCACTTCTATCATTTCACATTTTGTTCATCCAAAACCCTTTAACGCACGACCTAGCTCATTTGTAAATATCTTTGGCCATATTTTTCAATCTCTTAACTAGCGAAGACAAGTGTGGAAGCTAGGGTTCTTGCACACACACTTGGGTCTTGAAGATTTGAAGCTTTTGGTTGAGAATTTATTACTCATTTATGTTCATTTCTTCATTTCCTTGCTTTGTATTGAATATCTAAGTGTGTAGTATTTTTTATAACATTTGAATGTTGTTTATGGAAATATTCATATTTAAAGTGTGGATTAAATATCTTCTTGTACGAACGATTTTTAGTTATATTGAAGTGAGTTATTGTTTCTTTAGTTATTCTTGTTCTTTAATGTTTCCAAAGGGATTAGCTAACCCTAGGACTCGCCCATTTACTTCGAATTAATTTTGGGAAAGATAATTTGGGGTTGGAAAAGATTAATTAACAAGAACTTGAGGCTTTAACCCCACTTTATAGATTCTACCTAGGGATAGGATTGAACTACTTGTAACCATATTCGGGTGTGCTTAATCTCTTAATTGTTTTAGGGATAATTCAATTAGGAAGTCTTGTTAGTCTTTGGAAGAAGCTAATATAGAATTTTTACCCGCGGCAGGCTAATTAACTTAAACTCGTTCATATTTGTAAAATCGTGAAATACATTGGATCGTTACTTGAGTGTAATTTCCAATGCATCCATGCTACTTGCTTTCTAGGTTAGTTTATATTTCTGCACTTAGCTATAATATTGTGTTTGGCTTAGCATAATAAGTGAGAATTCTCTTACACGTCTAATCGTCTACATATTGTTCTCTATGGGATTCGACCCCGACTCATAATTGGGTAAATTATATTGCATGTGACCGTGTCCATTTACTTTTTAGTAGTGGATTAGGATGTCATCATTACTCCAACTGAATAGGTTCATCCAACACTTAGATTTCATGGTACAATTAGGAGTTTGTTGAGTTGTCCCACATCAGTGGGATTTGAGGCCCTTAATCTCCTTATATGGTTTTGAGCAATCCTCACCTCATAAACTAGCTTTTGGGGTTAAGTTAGGCCCAAGGTCCATTTATCATGGTATCAGAGCCAGGCACATCCCAATTATTGTTACTGATGTTGGGGGCCCATTTATATTGTCCACGCTCCAGTTTGCAGGCATGGGTGTGAGGGGGTTGTTGAGTCAGTGTTTTGGATAGCGTGCGGCGACAAATAGCGACGAGGGCCCGCTTCACTGAGACGAGTGGCGCGCAGCGAAGCGCTCGCTTTTTTTATGTGAAGCGACAATTTATACAAAAACATAAAATATTATATACATATAACTAAAAAGTAAAAACTCAATAACAATAATATATTAATAAATATCATTCAAAAATTAAAGACTCAATAGATAGTCATAGACTCATAATAGTAGATTCGTAAACTAAAGTCTAATAGTCTAAAACAAGCAACATCTATTATTCTTCAAGATTTTCAAATTCTACAACTTCATGAATGTTAGCATTATATTGGCAAAACAGCCTCTCCATTTTGCGAAAACAGGGCCTTGAAACAGCCTCTGTTATTTTGCCAAGACAGAGCCAAATTAAAATGAAGAGAAGAAGAAAGACCTCTGTATTTCGTCAAAAAATTCAGCACAAAAACAGACATCTATTTATGTTCTTTTCGACAAAAAACAGAGGAAAAAAAATAGAAAGAAGAAGAGAAGAAAGAAGAAAGAAGACAGAAGAAAGAAGAAGAAGAAGAAGAAGAAGAAGAAAGACCACTGTATTTTGCTCAAAAAATTCAGCACAAAAACAGACCTCTATTTCTGTTCTTTTTGACAAAAAACAGAGGAAAAAAAATAGAAAGAAAAAGAGAAGAAGAAGAAAGAAGAAAGAAGAAGAAGCATACCTGGTCTTTCAATGGCTAGTCGAAACTTGAAGAAGACTATGGCAGAAAAAGACGATGGTTGGTCGAAACTTGTACGCAGTTGAAGAAACTCTGTGTCAAATGTCAATCTCAAGCCCTAATCGCGACTTAAATGCCTTTTTTCTTTTCTTTTTAAAATAGCTACGCTACGCTCGCTTCTCGCCACATTGTCACCTCTCGCTACACAAGCAGAGGCGACCGCTATTTTGAATCGCAACGCAACAGGCCCTCTGTAGCGACACACGCTCGCCTCGCATCGCTACACGCTTTTAGCGCTGTAGCAATCGTTATTTATAACACTGTGTTGAGTTGTCCCACATCAGTGGGATTTGAGGTCCTTGATCTCCTTATATGGTCTTGAGGGGTTGAGTTAGGCCCAAGTCTATTTATCAAAGTTGAAATGCCATCAAAACTTCTGTTATTCCTCTTTGTCCATATACACCGAAAAATGCATCTTGGGCTCATTCGCCAGATCTTCTTGATGGCTCTGTCAACTTTCCAAGAGTTCTAATTGTTAGATAGTTATTATGTATAGTGTCCCACATTCAGAAATAGATCTTTTCTTCTATATAAATGATGTATATAAATAGGTCTATTGTAAGACACTTAAGTAAATATAATATCAATAATATAATTTTCCCGTGCTTTCTCACACGGTATCAGGGAAACACCCGGGACAGAAAATTCAGTCGTTGTGTGTCTTCCAATAACCTTCGGATCTGATTTGCGCCATCTTTGGTTCCGTGATTGTTGTGCGAAAAGCAACACTACCAACATGGTCCTCAGGTTCCGGCAAGAAAACCCCAGCCAACCCCACCGGAAAAATCCTCCCCATGCGCCCTCACGCGCCAGACGGAGGAGGAATTTTCTGGCAAAATTTCTTCACAGCTTGCTCGCACGGGAATTCCGAGCCTACACAACCAGGTTACACCAAATTCCGACGACCTTTTTATTTTTCGGCGAGTTGTTTGCAGATTCTGGCAATTGTTTACTTTTTCCAGCGAGCTACACTGACAATCCTTTATTTCTTTTTTCTGTTTTTGGTGATATTTTGCTAAAACTCTCTTCAATCTTATCATGTCTTTAGAGTTGGATATTTTTGGTTCCATAAACACAGGAATTGAAAGTTCAAGTGTTATGATTACTTCGAAATCCTTAATGGGAAGTTCAAAGTACTTAGCTTGGGCTTCCTCGATTGAGTTATGGTGCAAGGATCAAGGATTTCAAGATCACTTAACTAAAAAGACTAGTGAGGGAGAAGAAAAGGCAAAGCACTTTGGAGAAGATCGATGCTCAGTTGTGTAATATCTTGTGGCGATCAATTGATTCCGCGTTGATGCGCATGTTTCGTCCATTATAGACATCATTTAGTTTGGGAAAAGGGTCGCACCTTATACTCCAATGACATATCTCATGTTTATGATGTGATATCACGGGTGAGAAATTTGAAGAAACAGGATTTGGATATGTCTACTTACTTAGGACAAATACAGACAGTCATAGAGGTATTTGAAAAGTTGATGCCAGTTTTTGCTAGTGTTGAAAAGCGACAAGAGCAACGATAGAAGATGTTCCTAGTTCTGACACTCCCTGGACTTGCTAATGACCTTGATTCAGTATGCCACCAGACTTTGGCTAGTCCAATTGTCCCTATAGTTGATAAATTATTCTCTCAATTACTTCGACTTGCTGCAGCGCCTAGTCATATAGTGATCTCATCACAAAGCTGAAACCTCTATTCTCGAATCCCATACAGTGGAAAATCGAGCATCTCCGACTATGGAGAATAGACGAGGAGGATTAGAAGGTCTCGACCCAAGTGTTCTTATTGTAATAAGCTTGGACACACTCATGAGGTATGTTACTTTTTACGTGTTCGACCACCTAAAAATGCACATGCTGCTCAAATCGAGATTGCAACTAGGGTTTTTTAATCTGAAGGGGAATATAGTAAGTTCCTTCCGTATCGAGCAAGTAAGCAGATACCTCCACAAGTAGCATCTGTTGCTCAAAATGATACTTCTATTGCTAGTAATTTGCTAGTGGTTCCAAGTCTACTACTCCTGGACCGTCGGTCATGAACTCAGGCGCCTCTCATCATATTTTCGGTAATAGGTCACTTTTGATAAATATTATTTATTTACAATCTCTTCCCAATGATACTCTAGTCAATGGAGCCCAAACAAAAGCAAAAGGAGTTGGACAAGCTAATCTCATATCCTTTGTCACTTTATACTCTGGTCTTTATGTCCCTGGCTATTATTTTAATCTTGCATCTATTAGTCTTTGCCCGTGATATTTTAATCATTTCTTTCTTTCTTGCTCTATCGCTTGTTTTAGGGCCTCCCGGCCGCAGGGTAAACCACCGCCTCTCAGGTCCCCCGACTGATTCTACCATAGAGGCCACCCTTTTTAAAGAGCCAGCCTGTCTTTCAATAGAAACTCGGTTGACTCGTGCCCTCCACTATGGTATATATTTTATTTACGATTCTTTTGTTATGCAGGACCACAGTACGGGACAGACGATCGGCACAGGACGTGAATCACATCCTATGAATCACAAGGCCTTTATTACTTTGATTCACTCAATCTCACCACAACATGTCTAGTTACAAATCCTCCGAACCTAATTCACAAACGTTCAGGACATCTAACTTTATCCAAGCTTTAGAAGATGGTGCCTAGTTTGTCTAGTTTGTCTACATTAGATTGAGTCATGTCAACTTGGGAAACATACCCGAGCCACCTTTTCGCGTGGTGCTGAGAGTTCTGCAAAGTATATTTTCTTTAGTTCATTATAATATATGGGGTCCTAGTAGAGTCACACTGTCAGTTCAATCTTAGGATTTTGTTATTTTGTTAGTCTCGTTGATGATTACTGAACATGTACTTGGATTTTCCTAATGAAAGATCATTTTGAGTTGTTTTCTAAAGTGTTATCAAAGGTGCGCTTAAAGCGCGCTTAAACCTTGAGGCGAGGCTCAAAACATGTTGAGCGTTTCGCTTTGCTTAGCGAGCGCTTCAATGGTGTCATCAAGGCTCTAAGGCATACTTTTCCTTGCAAATGAGCGTAATCTTGAAGAGGCAACACAAAATAATTAATATATCACTTTATTGTAAATTTTCTTCAATTTATTTGTCCATATATTTGTATTCATGCTTACAGATATTAGTCATGGACTACATATACATATTTGTAGTTTTTATCCATTTGCGCCTTTCTTAATTAAAGCTGACGCTTTTTTTGCGCTTTACATTTAAAGCTCCAATAAACCTTAGAGCTTTTATGCGCTTTTCTCCTTTGATAATACTGGTTTTCTATATTCCAGAGCTTTTGTGTTGAAATAAAAAATCAATTTGGCGTTTGTATTCGCATCTTTCACAGTGATAATGCCTTAGAATACTTATCCTCTCAATTTTAGCAGGTTATGACTTCTCGGGGAAGTATTCATCGAACATCTTATCTGTATACCCCTCAACAGAATGGGGTAGCAAAAGAGAAAAATAAGTAACTCATTGAGATTGCTAGTGGCACACCTCATTAAACCACATCTAGAGTTAGATTCCACATTCAGTATTGTTTCCTCAATCACCTTTATACTCTATTCCCCCTTGTGTTTTTTAGAGAACATGCTTCGTTCATAACTTAGCTCCTAGGAAAGATAAGTTAGATCCTCGTCCTCTCAAGTATGTCTTACTTAGTTATTCACGAGGTCAAAAGGGATCGTTGCTACTCATGTGATCTTCGTAGGTATCTTTTGTCAGCTGATTTCACATTTTGTAAGTCTCGACCTTACTCTACTTCTTCTGACCACCTTGATATATCTGGGATCTTACATATACAGACTCTTATGAAGAGCTTACTATAGCTCTTCCTACATCCTCAATCACAGAAGTTTTACCCCTACCGACCGTTGAGGAATCTAGTGTTGTTCTTCCTAGATCCCAAACACAGGAAGACCACTCTTAACTTATTATCGTTGTCCGCATCAAGCATCAGGCCCAGCTGATTCACATTATCACCTGACCTTGCTCCTACTGCAAACTTGTCTCCTCCTAGTCCACTAATTGTACTTCGGAAAGTATATGGTCCACATTAATCCAAATTCTGTCGGTTTAAGTTATCATCGTCTGTAAAGAGACTTAATTTAATCCCACTGGAGTCTTGTTCACTAAGAATATTTCACTGTAGTAAGACTGAATTTAATCCATTTAATCCATTTGTCACCAAACCGCATATCCATCGGCATTGCTAGTAAATAAGGCCAGTTAATTTTTTCAAAAGCTTTCTCTACATCTAGTTTGCATAATATCCAAGGAATCCCATTTTTTAACCTCCCATCTAGTAACTCACACCACAATTGAAACACTATTTACTCCCACAAAATCTCACTCCTTCACCAGCTTCTTCACAAGAAACACACACAAATACACACCCACGTCAGTAGCCGAAAAACTCAATACCAGTACAAAAGCTCCTTAAACAGATCTAAAGAAAACCACAGCTAGATCCAACTCCACATGTTCATCACACACAAACTCTACTTCACCCATTTAGTTTGGTTGAGAAGGCACCAATAAGGAATTGCGACGTTGGAGGTCTCTCCTAAAGCTCCATCTTGAGGCCCACGACTTTCCTTTGGAGAAATTAATTGAGACTAGGAGTGGCAAACGAGGGGGGCGGGTTGGATATTGTTCGGATTGAAAACGCATAATGAAAAAACAAATAAATTATCCGTCCCGACGCATATTTAATACGGATAAAAAACGGGTTAACCGACGGATAATATGGGTAACCATATAATCCATGATTTCTTGAATATGATCACTTTTAGGAGAATTACTAAGCTCCCAAACTTGAGGAACCCCCAATTTAAGGCTTTACAAATGTAAAAGTTAAACCCAATAGTTATCTATTGGTCACACATTGGTTATCCATTTTCTAAATGGATAATATGGTTCTTATCCATATTTGACCCATTTTTAAAAAGTTCATTATCCAACCCATTTTTTAGTGGATAATATGGGTGGTTAAATATTTTCTTTTAACCATTTTGCCACCCCTAATTGAGACTAACAATCGTTACGCTAGGGTAGCGGCCTCGACATTTTTGCTGACAAAACTAGGCCAAGTTAGCAATCACAATGGTGACAAGATCAAATTTAGACAAAAATGGGCTTTTCACCAAAATGCAACCGAGAATTGCGTCAAATGTTCTTACTCTGTTTGTTCTAATTTTATTGGTCATGAAGGGATGTGTCTTGTGTTTTCTTTACTTGTTAACAACAGTTCCATTTGTATTATTTCGTACTTATGTTGGTGAAAATGATGTTTTGAGATACATGAGTGTAAGAAGGTGTTGGGCAATGACAGCGGAGAAGTTGATACCAGTGGCGTCAAGGGCACTGCTTCAATCGACGAAGACTACCTCACAAGGTTATATTTGGGTTTTAGGTTGATGAAGATGATGATGTGCCATGATTTCATAGGCCATGGCTATGATGTGTTATCCATCTCAGGGCAAGTGAGAAACACTCAGGGTTATAGGTGTTTAGAATGTGTATTCTGACCAACTAGAGGTGTTCCATTGGAAAATTGTGAAGTAAGGGGGAACAACTTTACGTGATTTTTTTCCATCTAACTAATCTATGGTTGGAAGAGTTACCCAGTACTAATATTAGTGGAAGGTTGCAGGTATCCGGTGGAATTGTCAAGAACCATTCAACCTTCATACCACTGCATCAAAAAATTAAGGATTGTTTGGTAAAATTCAGTTTTTTCTAAGCATATTTTCGTCTTGAAATATTAATTTTCTACTTCTGCTTCCAATGAGAAGCTACAAGTTTCTGCTTCCTCTGTACTCCTCCGAATCACTTTTTTTGAGAAATTGGTCAAACACTTCAATTCTCCAAAATAAGTACTACTAAAAAATAAGCACCGGTAATTTGTCAAAAACTAGGTCAAACATGCTATAGACCAAGTTTTGCATATAAAAATAAAGCAATCTAACATATTGTTGCATATTAAATCTCCACACATTTCTGCATGTAAAACATAATTTAAGTGGAGAGAGGATGCATAAATGTCTGGGGAAAGTGTCATCAATACATTAACTCCTAAAGCAAAAGTGCACAGCACACATTCACAAAAGATAGAGCTGCATGATGACGTTTTGATGTATGATCAGATAGCGGTAACCTGGTGGCAGTAATCATTTCGGATTTTCTTGCTCTATGTAAAACTCAACAAACAATTTGCCCCCATCCCCCTCCCCCAAAACCCCCCAAAAAAAAACCAAAAGCAGATAGATGAAATCCCGTATTATGGCTGAGAGGTGAATATGGTTATTTCTGGCTTGTAATTCAGATAAAAATCAAAGACGGATATCTGCAAGAATAGGAAAAGAACATGTCACACTTTTTGACCTACAAAACTGTGTATCCTTTAAAACAATTATTCCCAAATGTACTTTTGAGGACACAGTTAAGAAAATGAAAAGTGAGCTCCTTATACCAGTTTAAACTTTTAGATGAAATTGTCACGCACTTCAATATGGTATCTAAGGAGGCACAGGTTCTAGGTTCGAGTTTCACCATCATCCATTAACAGATAGTAATTTCACTTGTTTGGCTCATGAAAAAGAATCAAGTCGTCGTGTGAGGGAACGTGTTAAAGACATAACTAAGAAAATAAAAAATGCACTCTCTAACAGCTTAAACTTTCAAATAGAATAATCACACTTTTCAACACAGCGTTTTAAAAACGATCGCTTCGTTGCTTTAAGCGAGAAGCGATGCAAAGCGATGGCTGCTCGCATTTCATGCCTGAGGCGACTCGACCAGATGAAGCGCTCGCTTCAGTCGAAGACAGACCCCCAAGATCATATTGATCATATTAAACGACCATTTCTCTCTCTTCCCAAAATCAATTGTTGTTGCTAGGGTTCCAATCTCCAGAGACCTCCTCCAGGTAATTTTTCTTTTTTCTTCTTTCTTCTTCTCCTTTTTTCTTTCTTCTTCCTTCTTTCTTCTTCTTGTTCTCGTCCAGGCGCCTGCTCACAGCTAGGGCAAGCGCAATTTTTTTTTCCTTTTATTCTTCTTCTTTAGTATTTTAGCCTTTATTTATTAATTTGTATGTGTATTTCAGTTTATAAGTTTATATATATATATATATATATATATATATATATATATAAAGAATTGCGCTTCACTTCAATGAAGTGTGCGCTTCGCTTTTGAAGCGAGGCGAGCCCCTGTCGCTTTTTTGCGCTTTTTTGCTCTCAAAAACACTGCTTCAACATGTACAACTTACCAGCCAAGATAAACACTTAGGCAGTGGGATTTGGTCTTTAATTACTAGAAAGCCATTTAAAGGAACATCATATAAAACACATCTTAGTACAGTTTGAACCTGCAGCTTTTGAGGCAAATAATTGTAATAATACATAATGAATAAAGCACTGTAACACCATATTGAAAATCCGAACCTGAACCAACAAATTGCATGCCATAGACAGAAGATCTTCGCCATACATACTCTCTTGAGCATCCAAATCTTTTGACAGTGGGAGATTTTCACAGTACAATTGTGTCATCTTTACAGCTGTTGTCTCCAGCTCTGGAAAAGAAGAATGTTAATACTCAAGGAGCCAGCATCATCTCAGGGTTAATGCATGTGCTTGGATACAATCATGCTTGAACAAAAACAATATGCATCTTATGCACCAAAAATGGGATTTGCACAGATGTTGACTTTCTTAAAAAGACATAATTTCATGAAATGATTAGATGAACTGAGATGTCAAAGCTTCTTACATGATTAGTGACACATTATGCTCGGCCACAGAACTAAAGATATTCAAGATAAACAGGTCAATCTCTCCATACCAATTTGCAAAACAAAATGTCTACAAAGAGTTTTCTTAAACATGGTCATCGATTTCATTGAAAGAAACAGTAAAAGGATTCCATACTAAAATCTCATTAAAGTAGTTCTTGAGGTACATGTATACAATCTACACTACAGGCTAGCACTCTTTAAATTTTGTTTTCCCTTTAAACTATTGATAACTATGACTATACCTGTATACAATCTACAATATAGGCTAGCACCATTTTGAACTATTGATAACCATGATTGGTGCAAAGCATTTACTCTTTCCATCAAGAGAACTGCAGACTCAGATTACTATTTTGGGAAACACCAAACGAAGTCCACTTTTCTCGAAAGGTTCCAACTGTTGCATTCAGACCCCACTTATGGGATTAAACTGGGTTTGTTGTTGTAGTTGCTATTCCAACTGTTGTATTTCTTCTCCTTATAGATAATGTCTAACATAGCATCTCTAATTTGGTAAAGATCAAAAATCTGTCTCATGCATATTTTTGTCACTTGACATAAAAAATAAAAATTTCAACTGTCATCTTAAACATTATGTCAAGTCACCCTAGGAACGTGTTAAATAAGTGGAGTGAAGGCAAACGCTGACGGACAATGTAAGAAAAAATTTGAATTGAACCTACTACATCTCATTCCAATAAGCATATAAAAAAGATGAGTTATCTAGAGACTCCCAACCTCTCCATACAAGCTATGTACCTGCCAACCCCAACCACCACTCCACACACTATCCTCCCCCCCCCCCCCCCCCCCAAAATGAACCGCCAACAATGAGGTGGAGATTTTCAGAGCACAAGTGCACTCTACTTCGACCTTCACCAATAACCCTCACCATCCTAATGCCCAAATACTTAAATATCCATTTCACCTTAGCTTAAACTCCTACCATCACCAAAAACATAGTCCTTGCCACTACAAAAAGCCAACCCACTATTGATCCCTCGACTATAAAATTCCTCCCTCATATCTGCTGTATCATTCTATTATTGCAACCTGCCCAGAATGAAAACATATACTGACAGTCCCCAAGAAATCCAAGATGTATGGACATTAACATATTTCAATGTTTCAATTCCCTTTCACTATGACCCCTAAGCTAAAATTTACGTCTTGGATAAAACATTAGTTCCACATGCATCTACTCCAAATCATGTCCACACCCAAACTAAAGGAAAAAAAAAGAACAGGCTATACATAAGTGTTTTCCTTCAGTTGATTCAACAGAGAAATGCACTGGGATATCAGTGTCAACTGTTTTCCCGTATGCGCATACTGATATGTGCTTCATGTTATGTGTTTGGCCATCCTTATAACGAGCACTTGTCTTCATCTTACACTGATATGAAAAATAATGTGTTCTAGATGTACCATTTAATGGAAGAGTGAACATGCTTCCAACAATATTTTGAATTTTGAAGACGGTAATATGCTGCCCAAGAGCCTTTCTGGGATTTGTTGGAATAGATTCACAGCATTCCATCATCTTCTCCAGAAGCTGTGTCTTCTTATCAAGATCCAAAACGTGTAAAAACGTTTCAACATCAGAAGCAAAACAAGCCAAATGTCCAAACCTGCAATCAAGGAAGGAAAACTCAAGGATAATAAAGGACAGCCGGTGCACTAAGCTCCCGCTATGAGCGGAGTCCGGGAAAGGGCCGGACCACAAGGGTCTATTGTACGCAGCCTTACCTTGCATTTCTGCAAGAGGCTGTTTCCACGGCTTGCACCCATGACCTCCTGGTCACATTGAGGCAACTTTACCAGTTATGCCAAGGTAAATGGAGGTTATAATCAAGTATAACTACGAGACATCCCAAAACAGAGTAGAATACATCCCTGATTTGGACAAATCAGCAAAATGGAACGAGCATGACCAAAAAAGATTTCCCACAAAGTTATCCATCCGTGCAAAAGTTAAATATCTTTCAACAAGAACTTCAATTGCAGAGCAGGTATGTTGATCAGTTCCAACTAAGATTCTCTAATTCACAACTCAGACTATTCTCAGTTGACATCCATTGTATATTCTTTTCTAATATTACTTATAAAACATCCTAAGGTAATGATGTTGTTGCTCATTACAGTCTTCAAGAAGAATCTCAGAAGTCTTACATTACCCTATCGTGATTTTAAAATTCAAATTAACTAGAGAAGGCAAAAAATTGATGAAAGAGTATTACAATCTACCTGAAAAAACATTCTATCAAAGCCTGCATCAACTTATTCGCATCACCCTTTCCATGTAAAAGTTTTCTTCTTTCAATCTCAATATTTGCCAAGTATGGACATCTTACAGTATCATCACTTGCCTCTGTTAACAACTTTTGTACAAGAGATGACGCATTTGATAGCCGAGAACCAAACTACATTCAACAACTTGCATGAGTCAGACATTATAGATTTGTGTCCTAGAAGCTGGAGTAATAATTCATAAATTACTAGGGATATCAGCAATTACTGCTTCATCTGTCAAATGAGAAACTTGGGAGTCCATCGACTTTAGAGGATAAGTAGAATCATTCTTTGTTCCCATGCACAAGCTACCATCATCCTCCAGTAAACAGCCAAGATAATGGAGGAAACACTCCCAGTCATCAGGGCTGCCAAAGAATTTAGTGTTACACATACGTTTATGATGAACAGTGGAAAACAAGGCCAAATTACTTCCTACATGAGCATAAGAGAAATTAATATCATTTGGTTACCACCTCCATCATTCCGAAAGTAAGATTTCATGCCAGGTCAAAACTTTCAGACTGACCTTGGTTCTTAAAGAGACTTAACATGGACCATGTGTAACAAAAACAAAAAAAGCCAAAGAATGCTAGTGAGAATCTAATTCTTTATGCATAGTGCTTTTGCACTAAAACTGAAGAAGTCTGCCAGGATTTTACGGGAAAAGACTTGCATAAAACCAGGCTTTGCTGTTTTGTGAACAAATAGAAAATAAAATGGTGAAACATTATTTGGTACTAGCTTTTTTTATAAGGATTATTTGGTACTAACTTGATGTGTTTGGATAGAAAGAAAGACCTTTTTTTAATGGATAATCTAAGAAAAAAATGCTAGCACACGTCAAAACCGAGACATAGATGAGTTCGTACTGCAAGATAGCAGTCCTCATTTTGTCTCTGAGATTCATGATTAACAATACTTTTGGTGCTGTGTGCTGGTAGACTTGAATTTTCATGATTAACCATCTTTTTAGACAGCAAGAGAGAAAGAAGAACAGAAGAAAGACAATACATCCTCCTCCAGCTAAATGAATCAAAATCATATTAAAAATGAATCAACATCACATCAATGAAGCAGAAATTTGGTCGTGGAGGAACTATTGGCGAAGAAACTTCTAATTACTTTTCGTTTGAGTACTTGAGTATACCCAGTTCTTGAAATAGGTGGAGATATCTTATGTCTAGGATGGAGATGTGCTGCCCTCAATGTTTTATAAACTTTAATAAGTACCCTAATATATTTAAATAGTTGTAAATGTTCCTCCTTACAAATAAGTGTAAGGGGTAGCAACTTCATCATTCATAACACGGGCTGCTTTATAATATGTTAAGAATTTAGACAACATAATATATAAAGGAATATAAGGATACAAGAAATGACTAGAAATTTTTATCTTCCACCAGCTGATAAGTGAACTGTGAACTAAACTTCTATAAAAATGAAACTAATTTAGTTACTACTAAACTTGAGTAATCTATTTAATAACAAACTTTTGAACTTATAATTTAAACACTTCAGTTGTTCTTATTTCACTTAGTATCTTTAATGATCTACATTTGCATAATTTGGTCTTAAGTCAGACAAATTTCTTAAAAGAAAAACTAAGAATGGAGCAACAAATGACATTTCTTAAACAATAAAGATAATAAGTCAATCAGAATTTGAATGTTCTTATTCAATGCAAGTTAAATCCAAAATTTCCTCAAAGCTCAACTGAGAGACAAATAATATGTCAGTAAGGAGGACGTATTAATTGTCAGATTTAAATACATGTGTGTGTTAAGATCATCCTGTTTGCATTTTGGCTGTTGACTAGAACATGGCATTGCAAACAGTGTTACATAATTTTTTTTCCACGGTTGGTGTCCTTTCCAGATTGCCCTTGAAGAATTCACCGTGAGCTTGCTACAGCGGCAAACACAAATCCAAGGTAATCATGTCCACTAAAGGCTGGAGCAAGTCGGCTCCATTGAACCAACCCTTTGGATATCCAAACAGTGTTATTTAAACTTGTGTTGATATATCTCTAGCCTCCTTTTTTTCTTTTTCTTTTTTACTGATCAAAAAAAAAAGTAGGAATTCATTTTGTTGCATTTTTAAAAATACTTCAGTACCAGAACCATTTGTAGCCCCTCCCCAGCCACAGTGCCTAGATTCATCCCTGGTTTTGCTAGAAGCCATCTTATTCAAATTATTTATCTTCTTTAACAAACAAAATATTCACCGACACAAATTATCTTCTTTGGTATCTCCCAGAATATCTGGAAACAATGCCATAAATCATTCTAAAAGCATCGATGTTTTCTTCTTATTTTTTGAGATGGTAACATATTATTCTAAAAGCAACATATTTTTAGATGCTCTCAAGTCTCAATGTTGAAGACCTAAGAGAGCATCTTCAACATTCAAATTACTACAAGTAAACACACAAACAAAAAATGAACATGAATCCATCAGCATTCTCAAATTACATACCATAGTTCTAAAACCTTCTGGAATATGCTAGTTGCAGCAGCATAATCACCTCCTCTGGCAAGAAGCCTCCCCTGTCAACTTGAAGTCAAAGAATGCACATTTAAGGAACGAAAAACAATGTTCCCCAGAAAATAAAGGAGAGCACCCTTGGACTAATATGCCATGAAAGGAAATATATATATCCAATTTACAGAAAAGCTTTATTCTTTTCTTCTTTTTTCTTTGGATGGCGGTGTGGGAGGGGAGGAAGTAAAGTTTTTCTACCATAACAACAAACAACCAAGTGCATAGTGCTGCTGCTGTCCCAGATCATTGCTGAAAATGTATTAAAAGCCCTCACTAAAAAAAATTATTAGTGTCCAATTAACGCAAGAACAGAAAGTAAGAGGCTCCAAACATGACTAACACAGTATGCTTTCAACATTTTGCAGAACTGAAAAGATCATACTAACAAAAAAACACAAGTTTTGCAAGGTTGAATTATGTGCTCCACTTCTGGAAAACAAATTTCTATGCTTTCATGACAACTGTCACTTAGAGTCTGACGCTTAAAGTGAAAGTTATCTACATTAAGGAGTAATATATCTATGAAAAATGCTGTTCATACAATTTCTCTTGATAATTGAAGATGCTATTCACAAACACCTTGCACAAATTTTTCCTAGTTTAACAATCAACCATCAGTGATCCAAGTAGAATCGCAAACGCTAATTATGCAGTTGGGTGTTTTGTCTTAGCCGAAAATGCAACTCCCTCTATCTTATTACTCTCTCCGTTTCAATTTAGATGAGGTAGCCTGACTCGGCACGGAGTTTAAGGAAAAAAAAGACTTTTGAAACTTGTGGTCTTAAAAGCTTAAGGGTTAAAAGATTCGTGGGTCATGACATTTGTGTGGTTATAAAGCTTCTCATTAAGGGTAAAATGGGGAAAATAAAGAGTTTAAAGTTAAATTATTTCCAATTGTACAAATGTGTCATTCTTCTTGGAACGGATTAATAATGAAATTGTGTCATCTAAATTGAAACAGAGGGAGTATATACAAAAAGAGTCGACCAAGATTTTATCAAACTTCTTCCGAAGTATGTTTAATTTTTACAACATTAGGTTAATAGTACTTTTTTATACTTCCTCCATTTCAATTTATGTGAACCTAATTGACTGGTCACGGAGTTTAAGAAAAAAAAGAAGATTTTTTAACTTGTGGTGTAAAATGAGGCACATATATTTTGTGTGACTCTAAATCATTGCATAAAGATAAATTGTTTTCAAATATGAAAAAGGGTCATTCTTTTGGCACGAACTAGAAAGAAAATAGGTTCACATAAATTGAGACGGAGGGAGAAGTTCTTAAATATGTAGATTTTATTCTTAAATAAGGGATTGTTATACGAAACAAACCCTAATTATAGATACATTGACCTAGTACTCTGAAACCAACATGTAACGACCCGATAGGTCGCTTTGAGTTCTAGCTTTCCGTTTCATGTTTTAAGACTTGGAATGACCTGATTTGATGGCTTATGACTTGCGTGCATAGCCCGTTTTGATTTTTGGAAGGTTCGTCGGATGATTTTAGACTTGTATGCATGTTTGGTTGGGGTCCCGGGTGACCCGAGGCCGTTTCAGAGCTTATTGTGAAAAGTTGAAAATTTGAACTTTGAATTTTTTGAGTTTTGATGGTTGATTTTTGATTCTTGGTGTTTTAAGCTAACGAGCGAGTTTGTATGAAGTTTATATACATGTGTGAATGTTTAGAGTGAGGCTCGGGGGCTCGAGTGAGTTTTGGGGTGGTTTCCACAATTTGCAATAGTGTTGCTGCGAAAGGGGAGCTTGTCTCGCGTTCGCAAGGGCCTGGGGAGTAGGCCTTCGAGAACGCGGTTGCCCAAACGCAAATGCGTTTCTTCATCGTGAACGCGACCACAGGATCGCAAACGCGAAGCTTGGGGGCGTAGTCTTCGCAAACGAGAGGACACCTTCGCGGACGCGATGACCAATTGGCCATTGACCTTCGCGAATGCGGCATGAGCTTTGCAAACTTGAAGAGCACATGTTGCCAAGTTATATAAAGGGCTGAAAATCGAGATTTAGCTACTTTCACCATTTTTGAGACCTAGATCACAGATTGAGGAGATTTTTTAGAGGATTTTCATCCCTACTTCTAAGGTAATTTTTACCTAGTTTTAATTTATTCTCATGAATTTCCATAGTTTTTTATCCCGAAATCTAGTATTTTGAAGTGTAGAAATTGGGACTTTGGAGAAAAACTTATGAGGGCTAATTTTGGGGATTTGGACCTTGATTTGAGGTCTAATCTTGATGCAAATCACATATTTGGACATGGGGGAGAATGGGTAAATGGAAATTGGTCTTAATTTCAGATTTCGACCATATGGACCCGAGTTGACTTTTCTAAATGTGATAATGATCAAATATTTTTTATACTAGGGTAGTTTCTAAAGCTTGTTTTGACTTATTTGAGTATTAATTAGCTAGACTCGAGTGATTTGAAGGTTTGTGCTAAAGGAAAGACGGTATTAGAGGGTTTGATTTGTGCCGAAAAGAGGCAAGTGTCTTGGTTAACCTTGATTTGAGAGAATTAGGATGTCATTGGATCTATTTTCTATGTGCTATGTATGTCGGGAGCGGTATATGCAAGGTGAAGAGTGTATATGCGTTTGCTATGGGTTAAGCAAGCGGGTAGAACTAACCTGATTCATGTTATGTTGTTTTTATGTATCATGTCTTACTTGCTTTAAATAGATCGTAAAATACTTGATGTTATTCAGTTGATAGCTACGTTAGGATTGTAGAGATGTTGCGCATTGAAAAATTTTGAAATGTTGGTTTAGCTATTGGTGCAAAAGTGATTGTTATCTCTCTTCTGGTGTGTTATATTTAATCACTCTTGTTGATGTTGTTATTGCTCCTCACCTTGTTTGGTACTGATTTTACGTGTTCTTGGTGAGGATGAGTGTTATGCACGACGGGTGTTTATGTGTTGTGAGGTTGAGAGATATTACACGACGGGTGCATCCGTGCTGTGAGGTTGAGAGATATTGCATACAGCCGCTTCCATGCTGTGAGGTGAGAGGTATTGCACGAAGGCTGCTTCGGTGCTTGTGAGGAAGAGTGAATATGCACAACGGGTGCTTCCGTGCTAATTGATATGTTACCTTTTTTTCCTTGCTTCTACTATGCGGATAGAGGATTTGGCTATGTTGTTTCATGGTTGCCTCATTGATTCCTTGGACTTAAGTTATTGTGAAACGCTTGTTTGGTGTTATTTTGAAATTACAGTCATTGAATTCCTTAGTTGCTCCTTTTATTATTTATCGCATTATTATTACTTCTTGTTATTACACTTGTTATCTCAGTCGCAACATATTTGCTATCTTACTTCTACTTTTCTTGTTCTCTTAATTGTTATATCTCTCGTTATTTTCTCGTTACTTAACTACACGGGTTTATATGTTGGTTTCTTGTCTTAGCCACGTCAATACCTCGTCGGGCTAGGCTAGACACTTACGAAGTACATTGGATCGATCGTACTCATACTACACTTATGCACTTGTGCAGATTTTGCATCGAACCTAGCGTTACTCAGAGAATAGACTAGCTTGCTTGGTTGTGGAGACTAGAGGTAGTGATGCACTCTCATCTGCAGGCCTTGATGTCACCCATCTTTTAGACTTTCTGTTGTTTATTCGAATCAAACAGTGTATTTATTATTCCAAACATTGTATTTAGTAATTCTGTAGAAGCTCATATACTCAGTGACTCCAGTTCTAGGAGGTGTTAGACGGGTGTTGGCTTTAGTTGTGTTATACATTATTGAGCTTTATCCTTTTTGTGATATCATGTTGTTTCATGCCTAGTTTTGTTCTTTTATTACTGTTAAATGTTGGCTTGCCTGGCACCATCACGACCCCTTGGTTGGGAATTTGGGTCGTGACACAACATTCCTTTTGGGATAGAAAAAAGTACAATTAGCGAGAGAAATGCGCATTCTTGGACCCGAGGTAACACCTATTCCACGCGAGGTCTTGGTATAACCGAGAAATTTTGAGGGCTAAAGGCGCACAGTTAGAAACCTGATGGATAACAGGCCTGCCCTCTACCCTCCAGCACTTTAATACCAAGCACTTGCCAGCGGCAGGATTTGAACCGGAGATGTGTCTAACCCACACATCATTTGTTGCTCTCTTACGACTCGACCAAATCCCTAGGGGCGAACAATTGCCCCCAAATGTAAAGGAACTCTTCCTTTCTCTTTCAAATTGATCGATTATTATTTGGATGGGTACTAGTCAACTTAATTAACGACCACAACTGTAAAAACTGAAAAATGCAGGCAGTACCTGCAGACGTAGTCTATCAACTTCAGTCATTATAAGAGACCCAAATTTTCCAGTAAGAAGTTCTAAGGCATCTCCATATTTAGACTGCTGCTCTAATAAGGAAATGTATACAATAAGAGCTGCAAAAAAGCATGAAATGTTTCAGTAGATGGAATAAGGTCAAAGGATAAGAGTGTGTTAGGCCTGTTTACTCATGAGTTACAGGAGAATAAACAAAAAACCTTCCGGTTCATGTAAACTATGGGAAGCTATATGCTTCTTCAGCAGGCCTTCTGCTAAGTGTAACAGCTTCTCTCCTCCATTGCCGCAGAGAACCTATAACAAGATGGAAGGAATATGAGAAATTAAACAATAACAAGGTTAAGTCGAACATCAAATGGTTGCAAACTCCAATCATGAGAAACATTTTGTAGCACTCATAGCGTTAACAAAAAAAAAAAGGTTTTTGGAAAATGAAACGTAATGTTTTTTCAACCAAAAAATTTGCTTATTTGCTCCTGCATAATTTCAAAAAGGGCTTCAAACTCAGGCTGCAATAGTTCTAACAAGGAATGCAGCACATACTATAAAGTGCCCATATGCGCAAACAAGACATAAATCTTTTCAATAGTAATTGGTTTTTCCCTCTTAAAAGCACCATTTCTGCTCCCCTCAAATAATATTTATTCAAAAATTCACTATTAACTTTAGCCTATCTCAATAAATATTATTTAAAGTTTCATGCAATCAGACAAACCACAGAATTAGATCTAGCAATAATGCTCCCAGAAAGTGTATCAGACTCCTTCCACATCACAATATAAACCTCATTAATTCATAAAATCAGTCTCAAATACACATTAGCTTGTATGAAGTGCATAAAAAACAACAGAGCATATCCCAACAGATATGCAGAAGATTCGGCATCACCATTCCATAAATGAGGACAAACAGTGAAACAGAATGCTCAAGGTCAACCTAGAAGAATTAACTCTGATGAAATGGACTTCCACAGCTAATTACTGGAATTTGATTTTCTAGCATAAAATGGATAGCGCCATAATAATAACATAATTCAATGGCAAAACAGATTAAACTGACAGAGTGCATAATACCTATTCCGTTTAGTACTTCAGGTANTAATAGGCGACCATTTCGCGCGGTTCGGGGGGCACTTGAGTCAGCCGCCGGCGCCCGACAGCGTCTTGACCCCCATCCAATTTTTGGGCCAATTCCCCCTTCGTACTACCAAAAAATGAGATTCTTGCCGAATCCGAGTTTGCTGCTCCAACCATTACCAAACTAATACCTATTCCGTTTAGTACTTCAGGTGCTTATGTTGCGTATAATGTTAATCCCGTAGCGGATCAATTCCAACGAGCCTTTCAAACTAGTACTATTAGTAATCGACTCTATAGCTTCTTCAATAAACGCTGGTTTTTCGATCAAGTTTTGAATGACTTTCTAGTCAGATCGTTCCTGCGTTTCGGATATGAAGTCTCCTTCGAAGCTTTAGATAACCGCGATATTTTTTTATTTCATTTTTGATAAGGTAGATAACCGCGATATTAAAGTACTGAATGGCAAAAGAAGTTTCCAAATTCCATTCAACAAGCATTGTGAAGCCTGTTTTGGATCATTCCCTAATATGCTAGAAGATGGTGGAAGAAGACTGGACCATCACCCTTCCATTATGAGAATATGTGTCTCCAAGGAGGTCTAATAAGGCTGCCACAAGTTCCAGGTATGCTTCGCCAACCACGCCGGCGGCAGAATGTTGCGAATCTGGGAGTGTTGCGCCTGTTCAAGAAGGTCCAGGAAATGTTGGAAATATTCAGGGGGTTCAAAGGAGGGAAGTAATAGCACCAATATTTCCAGAGAATATGCTGAAGGACCTACTTTGACTGTATTTCCCAGAAATAGCTGATTCCGGCAGTGCTGGTTGCTCCAGTATGTGTGAAATCCACAAATAGAGAAAGATGGCTAACCATTAGCAATCATTGATGGAGAGAGGTGACTTACCAAATAGGTGAGGAAAAAGTATTTATGTTTTAGGGAGTTCTTGGGTGTGTCCTTTAAGGGGGAAGGAAGATAGGGTCTTAGAATTGTCACTTCACATTGAATTAGAGGGAAAAGGACCAAGGCGGACCGAGAGTGTGGATGAAACGGAAAAGATGGGAAGGAGGAAGGGGAAGCCCAAAAAGGATGGTGGTGTATGGTGGTTTACAAGAGGAAGTTCAGGAGGAAAGAAAAAGGGTGAATTGAAGGAGGCGAGAGAGGTTGGGAGGAAAGGGCAACGATATTTTCCATTGATGTTAAGATAATAACTTGGAATACGAGGGAAATGACTTATCCTAACTAAATGGACTTTGGGTCTAAGTTCTAACTCAAATTCAAAAGCTAGCTCATGAGATGAGGATTACCCAAGATCGTATAACCAGACGTACCCATCCCTCCACAGCCGATGCCGGACTCTTCTAACATGAGCACGTCCAAGACAGGACATTTGGAGAGGGGACAACATAAGGTGGGGGTTCAACATCAAAAACCAAAAATCAGGATAGGTCTGGCTCTGATACGATGAAAAAAATTGGACCTTAGGCCTAATCCAACCCCAAAAGCTAGCTCATGAGACGAGAATTTCCCAAGACCATATAAAGAAACCTACCATCCCTCCCCAACCGATATGGGAATCTTCTAATAGACCCAAACAAAAGAGTCATCTTCAAGGTTGGAGTATAAGAACCGGGACCAACTTACCATGATTTCAAGAAACAAATATGGAGGTTATGACCGATGTAATAGTAAGAATTGTATGGGGGTAGTGGATTAAATATGATGTATTTTCCTGTGTAGGGGCATCCTTCTATTATGGATCAAGAGGAAGTTAGAAATTAAGGAGGTAAGGGAGGGTGAACTCGTGATTGTTGCTCGGAATAACGATTAAGGGAGTGAAATAGAGAGGTGATGGAGATAGTTGAAGGTGACAAGGCATTACACCTGGATGCTTGCAATTTGACTTTTTTCCAAATGTGTTGCCATATTACGTAGAACCTGCATTATAATTGTTGTTATTGACTTGTCATAGGTTGGTTATTCTGTTATTGATGTGTTAGAGTTGATAGGCTTGAAATCGAATGGTTGTAGTGAGAGTTCAGTCATTTAACCTTTAAAAATAGCCTTAAAATGGGAAAAGTCAACTGAGAGTTGACTTATTGGTAAACGACCTCGGAATGCAGATTTTATGACTCGGATAGCTTCGTTAGGTGATTTGGAACTTAGGAGTGTGTTCAAAATAATTTTGTGATGTCCGGTGTAGAATTTGGCTTGAATTGGCGAAAGTTAGTTTTGGTGATTTTCGGTCGGCAGTGAAAAATAGGCTATCGGGGTCGAAATGAAATACCGACAGTTAGAACAGGTTCGTAATGTCATTTTGGATATGTCTGCAAAATTTCAGGTCAATCAGAGTTGTTTTGGATAGTTTCGGCATCGTTGGTGGATTTTAGAAATATCAAAGTTCTTAGGCTTGAATCCGATGTGAAGTTGGTGTTTTGATGTTAGTTTTGGTGTTTAGAGAGTGCAACTAAGTTTGAATGGTGTTATGGGATATGTTGGTAAGTTTGGTTGGGGTCCCGACGGGCTCGGGATTGAATTCGGGTGCTTAACGGAGGTTTGAACTTGGAAATTTCAGCATTTCAGCTGTTGGTGCTGGTGTAACCGCACCTGCGGAAGTTTGACCGCAGGTGCGGGTCCACAGGAGCGGGCAGTGGGTCGAGGGTGCGGAAAGGTCGCAGGTGCGGTTAGGCGACCGCAGGTGCGAGTAAGTGGGTCGCAGGTGCGGAAACTCTGGGCAAAAATATAAATTAGACATTCCGCGACCCTAACATATTTTTACACCATTGTTGTACGGAAGAGAGCTCTTGAGGCGATTTTTGAAGGGGAAAATGAGTGTTCTTCATAGAGGTAAATATTTTGATCATTAAAACTCAATTATGGGTGATTATAGAACATAATCTCAGTATTAATTCATGAAAATAAGTAGAAAAAGGTGGGTTTAGAGCTTGAGATTATGAGACCTTTAGGGATTGATTTGAGTGGTTAAACGAACTCCGATTTTAGTGTTCTTTATATGTATGGACTCGTGAGATGAAGAAGAACAGTTTTTAAAAAAAATTCTGAGTTTCGTGACGCGGGCCCGGGGGTCGGGTTTTGACCAAATTCGAGTTTTTGAGCTAAATTTGATATTTTTCGATTGGAATTTATTCCTTAAGCATAAATTGATGATAAAAAAATCTGAACTTGATAGATTTGGAGCCTTCAGAAGTTGATTCGAAAGGCAAGCGTGTTGCGGAATAGTTCCGGGCTAGTTTGAGGTAAGTAATGTCTTTAAATTCTGTCCTGAGGGTATGAAACTCCGGACTATGCACCCTTTCACGGGTTTTGAAATGCAAAGGTTGAAACTTTGGAAACATCTTCCCTATTTAGGCGACTATTGAGTCGCTAAACCGACTTTTAAGCCTATGCTTAATTAGTATTATTTTATTATGATATGATTTGGGTTGTAAGTCGTGTTTGGGGCCTAGTGCCGATCTGTTTTCCCCTTGGGGGGGTGTTTACTATATTTTCCTCACTGATATGTTATGATTCTTACACACAGTCCTTCCCTGGTAAATTGTTTTGACACTCAAGAGTATTTTGATACTATTTATTAAAAAATGAAACACGGTTTTGGGTCGAGAACCCGATATGTTTATGGCCTAAGGGCAAATTGAGACTTTCTGACTGAGTGAGGCTTTCAGGCCTATATTGTGAGGAGGCTTTCAGGCCTTATATGAGGGAGGCTTTCAGGCCTATATTGTGAGGAGGCTTTCAGGCCTTATATGAGGGAGGCTTTCAGGCCTATATTGTGAGGAGGCTTTCAGCCCTATATTGTGAGGAGGCTTTCAGGCCTTATATGAGGGAGGCTTTCCGGCATATATTGTGAGGAGGCTTTCAGGCCTTATATGAGGGAGGCTTTCAGGCCTATATTGTGAGGAGGCTTTCAGGCCTTATGTTGTTATAGCGCTTGGGCTGTAGGAGCCCCTCCGGATTCTGTACACACCCCCAGTGAGCGCAGGTACCTATTGAGTGAAGATTATTGCCCGCGGGGCTGATACTGAGTGATAATTATTGCATGCGGGGTTGTTACTGAGTGATTGTAAGAATGTCTGAGGGGCAATTGTTACGAAAAATGATTTTAGCCCGAGGGGCAGATTTATGATGATTTACTTCGTTTTCAAACTTATTTTTACTGAGAGTTTTACTGAGATATATTGACATTACACTTGTTTCAAAGGATTTCTAGAAACTGATTTCGAACTTATGTATTTGACAAATACTACCTGGTGACTTGGTGTTTTACTGGCTTTTGTGAAATTGTGTATTTGTACTGTGTGTTTTAAAATTCTCAGACTGTGATTTATTTTCATTACTACTGAGTTGGCGTACTCATAAAGACTCCCTGTGCCTCTGTGCACAGATTCAGGTGACGATCCAGAGCAGTAGCTGTCCTTGCTCGTACCATCAGTTCACGGGATTTCGAGGTAACTGCCCAGCGTCTACAGCTTCTCCATTTCCCTTCCTTATTTAGTTTTAGCGTTTGATTCAGAGACATATATTATAGTATTACCAGAGTTAGATTTATTTTATTCTTAGATGCTCATGATTATTGACTCCAGTCTTGGGAGGTTTTGTTTAAAGTTGTTAGACTATTATTGGGATGCTAAGACTTAATTACATTATTCTATGCTATGGTTGCTGTTTATTATTAAATTGTGAACTTCTATAATTGAACAAATGCGTAGTAATGAGATGGTTGGCTAGCCTAGTTCCACGATAGGCGCAATCACGGCCTGTTAGATTTGGGGTCCTGACATTGTTTCTCGGAATAACGATTAAGGGAGTGAAATAGAGAGGTGATGAAGATAGTTGAAGGTGACAAGGCATTAAACCTGGATGCGTGTAATTTGACTTTTTTCCAAATGTGTTGCCATATTATTAAAGATGAAATGAGGAAGACCTTGTATTTCTTTTATTTGGAAGGCACATTTGAGAAAAGGTATAATGCTACTTTTATTGTTTATTGCCCTTAAGCAAAGATTCTTTAGTCGAAGGTCTTCCGAAAATAGCCTCTCTATCTTCCAGGGTAGGGGTAACGCTGCGTACATATCACCCTCCCCAGACCCCACACTGGGTTTGTTCTTGTTGTTGTTGTTTCCCTTAAGCAAAGAAGAACGTAGTTGTAAATATTAAAGATTACAGGCCAATAAGTCTCTTACAGGATTTAGAGATTATCGTAGAGGTGCGTACGGAAAAACCAAAGGTTATAATGAATAACTTAGTATGAGGGGCTCAAAATGCCTTTATTAAAGGTAAAAAGATTATTGATGTTGTTTTAGTGGCTAATGAATGTCAGTAAAAGGCGAAGTTAAGGTTCTATTGTCTACAACTACGCATCAATCCCAAACAAGTTGGGATCGGCTATACCAATCCTCGTTGACCACGTTATTGAATTTAAAATATCATGTCAATTTTTTTTTAATAAGGTATCTCATGCCAATATTATGCAAATACAAATAAAAAGTATTAGTAAGTTCTGTAATAAATGTATAAATCCCTAAAGGTTAAACCACTTCTTAAAAGTATAAGATCTACGGTAAACGTACTAACATCTAAAACATATTCTATACTAATATATACCGCCTATATAGTTCTTTTCTTCTAAAACATTTGGAGGATAGTTCACTTGTGCATTGCATGGATAATATGGCTAGAAACAAATAGAAGATGCTTTTGAAGGAAAGATGGAGTTCATTGTTGTTGCAAAAATTATTGTATAGGCACAAGATTTTTTTGCTAGATATCGGTCTTATTGCTAATGAGTTTTGGGGAAACTAATGTAAATTTCGCTGCTAACCACATCCAGATGATGCAGAATTGTACAAAAGCTTGGGTGACTCCCATCACGAACTTAAAGAACAAACAAAGTCAAGAAGTTGATGCGCAGCATTCACAATATTGAGTATTTTCCAGCAAAAAAGGTTTCAGCAAATATCTAGCTTTCGAATCAGTATTGACGTGACGGTTCTTTCAAAGCATATCAAATTCCTCCCCCGTGAAGGGTCCGAAAAATGCGTCTAGTATGGTACGTCATAGTTCCTGGGTATGCTTCTCTACTTTCCAGAAACACGAGCTGATGTAGGCAGTCTTCGCGGTGAATGGCACCACAGGGTGAATTCCAGAAAGAGTTTGAGACATGTTCTAGAGATCTCTTCCCACGACGCAGTGCAAGAAAAGATGATTCACATCCTCCAGATTATAAAGTATCAATTTGTCAGTCAATGCCTCTTTTCATGAGATTATCCTGCATGAGGCAAGCTCTATGTAGTACTACCCAGTTGAAACACATCACTTTTGCAGTCACTTTAGAAGACCCTTTTAAAGAGACTATCCTGCGTGAGGCAAGCTTTATGTAGTATGATCCTGCATATATTTCATCTGTATCTCACTGATGGATATAAAAAATCTCGCTTATAACTACCTTTTCCATCACATCTTCATTTAACATGTCCACTATTTGTGTTTTCAGATTGATTTGCTCCAATCTATTTCCCATTCTTGACAATTCCTCCTGAAAGTGATAATCCACCTGCTGCCACTTTGTTGCTAAATGAGGTTGTGAACTGTAACTTAGATATGGAAAAGTTGTCAGGAGTGAAGTGTAACTTAGATATGGAAAAGTTGTATGATCATGTGACTTGGAGTTCTGAGATACTCCTCCAAAACAGAGGGTTCCGAGAAAGGTGGAGGAATGGTTTCACCGATCTCAACACTAAGGTCCCCCATAATAGTTAATGGTTCTTTATTTGAATTTGCGGCAGTAGTAGCGGACTCTAGCAATGACATCCATCATCTCCGATACAATTTATGCTGATGATGAAAGCTCTAAGTCAGTTGTTGGATTCTTCTATCCAAGGTGGATATTTGAGGGGGTTTAGGGTAACAGATTAGACTTATGAAGAAATCTCAACATCACACCTCTTATTTGTGGATGATACTTTGATTCTTTGTGATCCTTAGCTATAATAGGTTAGAGTGCTATTTAGCATCGTGATTTGGTTTGAGCCACTGTTTGGGCTTCAATTTTTTTTGAATAAGTACTTCTTGGGCTTCATATACATGTGGAGATCAGAACTAATGCTAATTAGAAAGGTACGTAATGTACAGGGGCTAGCATAAGGATGTCGAGTTGTTGAGCTTCCGACCAAATATTTGGGTCTTCCTTTAGGAGGAAGATTCAAGGTTGAGGAGTGTTGACGACAAGTGCTACAAATTTTTGGGAAACTATTATTGGGGTAGAAGAATCAATATTTATTCAAAAAGGGTAGAGTCAAAGTGATAAATTTGAACTTCTCAAGCTTCCTTAATTACTTTGTGTCTATGTTTCAAAATCAGCAATGCAATTCATCATCAGACTTGATCCTGATACGTAAAACAATCCAACTTTGAATAAATAAAATGCTAATCTTTTGTTTCATATTTTCACAAGTCATTCAACTACGCTTAAGTGAGCTTCTAAAGACACAATTGACCACAAACCCGAGGAGAGGAAGAGGAATTCAGTACAGATTGACGGCCAAAGTAAAAATATTCAAACTAGGATGACTCCACTTAACACTAATATACATGTATAGAGTAGAATGAATATGAAGGATTCATATGATATACCGCAGTTAATTTGGTAATAAGGTGAAGTTGGTTGCTTGACCGACTTTCTGAAGCCACTCCAATTTGTGAGAAATAAGAAAATAATTAACAACGAATTGGATTTAATGCACAAGACTAGACTTAGTTTTTGAGCTTAAGGAAACTGAAAAAGAAGACTAAAAACAATTGGAAGCAAGACCTGAATTATCTTTCCGGTGGAACAAAGCTAAGGAAAAAGATAGAGTAGGAAGTGAAGACAGAACCTGCAACTGAATGCTGCATACTGCCCAAAGCAGGAACCTTTCTTCACCAACAATCTTGTACATTTTAATAGCTATCTGTAAATGGGTAAAAGAAATGATTGCAAAATTTAATAAACAGAAAATCAAACGTGCACTTGAGAAAAGATGGTGCCAACCTGTTGTTGCTTCACAAAGGAGTATTCGCGAACGTAGCAGTTGAAGAGACCCATCATTAGATCCAGGTTACTCGGAAATTTCGCACAAGCATACTCGTAGCAACTTGTTGCCATATCCACTGTGAAAATACAGAACACTAAGTCAAAAAAAAAGAATGAATGAATGAATGACGAGCTCGGTAGAAAACATCAAGATACTGACAGTGGTCAAGTCGCTGGAAAACAATCTGTAGAGTGCTGAGAGTAAGATCGTCAATCAAGACAGAGTCATTAGTGTACAAAAGCTGTTTGGCATTTAAGCAAACGGAAAATGCTTCTTCCGCTTTACCCATCCTTTCCAAAACCAAAGCTTTAAGTGCCAGAGCATAAGGGGAATTGGGGTATTTGGAGAGGAGAGGGGTACAGTGCTTGAGAGCATTTTTGAACTGGCGAGAATCAATGGCATCCCAAATGGGTCGAACTCTACGCTCCGGTATGCCACCAGCTAACCCAAACTTGGACGCCATTTTCCAGCCGTTTGAGAATTATTGGAGGATTACAGAGTCAAAGCTTGTGGTGTTAACTTTCAGCTTTGGGAGTCGGCTTAAAGTTATTTTGTGAGAGACAAGAAAAACCTAATTGACGTCTACAGCGTCTGGAGTGCGGTCGCGTATATCCGTGCAACTTCAGGGTTGTCGGATCTCTCTCTCTACATATACTAGTTGCAGTAGCCCGGGCCCAAATTCAAGTTCAAAAAGTAATACATATGATTAAAAAGATAATTTGTATTATGTTTTTAAGTTTTCTCCAAATATGGTATTGCTTCTCATAAAAAATAATTGAGCATACTCAAATTAAAATCAAAATAAATTTTAAATACATCAACCCGTTTTCAGTCTGGTATTCCTTGTGAATCCCGAATTGATATACCATATATGATATTTAAGAGATTTTCTTAGAACTCGTATCAACACACAAAGAAACTGGGAATAACATTACTTAAGTTCCTATAATCTTCTTAACAAAAAAAAAATTACAAACGTCCATACGCCAAAAGAGTTTAAAAATATTAGGCTTAATATGTTTTACTCATCTTGTTAATATTTGATCATTTTCACTTTTAAAGGATGCGTTTTTGCTAATGTAGTGATAAAATTATGAAGACTGATAAATAGGAGTTTGGATGCTTACATGTTTTTCTTTAATTTGTAAAGATAAAAAGTACATAAAGCTATAGTACTTCAACAATTCAAATTATAGAACCAAACATTTTGGTTAAGATGCAACCATGACTCCATTTGAAGGTTAGTGTAGGGTGAGAAGTGATTGTAGAAAGATACTATGTACTATCTCCTGTAAGAAATCGTAGAATTACAAAAAAGACTTAAAAGTGGTATTATTAACTCAACACCCACAAAAGTGATAGAGTAAAAATAGTAACTTTAAGGGCAATGGTTTTGAAAACTTGAATGTGAGGACGGAAAAACTTTCTATTGCCCCTTATTATAAATAGAATATTAAGCCAAAAAATATTTACTTGCTTCTAAACATTATTAAATCAAGAGAAAATAATATGTAACACACTTTTAAATTACATAATTAGTGTAATGTTTAATAATGGTAGTTGTTTAAGGGAGAGTTGTACGTGAGATGATAATAATCATTAATAGTAGCTATTTAAGTGGCGCTCACATAATCATTCTAATAGAAATATGTACATAGAAATGTGTGGGAATGATAAATTTACGTGGGGTCCATTGATCATAATAGCCTTTAACCTTGCTTAACGTTTAAATTACAAATTAAATAGAGCCTACTGTTGCAACAAACTCACACATGTTACTGAGACATTAAGGGCGTGTTTGGTATGACAGAAAAAATTTTCCGTGGAAAATATTTTTCAAGAAAATGTTTTCTTGGAAAACAAGTAATAATCTTATTCATTTTCCGGTGTTTGGTACGCAAATTAAGGAAAATATTTTCTCAAGAGTATTCTTAAATAATTTTGATACAATAAACATGAAGCCATAAAATTTCGAACCAACAACCTTCTGAACCCACAAATACATAAACTTCTAAACCGCAAGACTTTCAAAACTGCGAAAATTCGAACACGTAAACTTTATAATTTCTAAACCCGTAAATTTCGAAATACATAAATCTCCGAACTCATAATTTTGAAACTTATAAAATTTTGAACCTGTAAACCGAAAGATGAAAAAAGTAAAATTGAAAATATATAAAAATATATATTTTTTTCGGGGAGGGGGGGGTGAGTGGGGCAGGGGCAGTGGGGCGGGTGGGAGTGCAGAGAAAAAAATAGAAATTTAAATACTACCAAAAAAGTATTAAAAAAATTTGTGCGAGGGTGGGGGTGCAATAGGGGGTGGGGGGAGTGGTGTAGAAAAACAAAAAACAGAAATTTGAAATTACAAAAAAAAAAAAATTTGAGGATGGGGGTGGCTGGGGTAGCAGGGTGGGTGGTGACGAAAAAAAACATTTTTGGGGAGAGGGCATGGGGTGGGGTCAGGTGGGTTGGGTGTGGGGTGTGGGGTGGGTTGGTGAGGGTATGGAATAGGATGGGGAAGCTTGAGAAGGAGTTTTGGAAAATATTTTTCCTTCTCTTGATAGGAAAAATATTTTTCTCCAATTGGAGGAAAATGAGTTGATGTGAAATATGTTTTATAAAATATTTAAGCCAACCAAACATGAGAAAATTGAAAAATATTTTCCTTCATACCAAACACACCCTAAGTGATATGGAAAGTAAATTTGACATTAAAAATAAGATGAGGACATAAAAGTAATTAAGTGAAAAGTTTTTTTTTTTTTTTGAAATGTATGTGAGGACTACAAAAGTTCTTTGATTCTCCCTTATTATATATAGTAATATACTAGTAATGGATAGCCCGTTCATTGGATTTTTACAAAAATATTGATTTTATTAACTATTTTTGTTTTGGCTGGTATATATTAATTACTTACTCCGTTCACTTTTACTTATTCACTTTGAACTTTGCACGATCTTAAGAAATAATAATTGTACTATGTATTTTATCATAGAACCCCAAATAATGACAGCATTTCAAAAAGTATTGGGAAATAATTTTGAAAATGAGTAATTATGATAAGTGTAAAATAGAAGAAAAAAGAAGATTGTCTTTCGCTTGATTTAGTATAGTGGACAAGTAAAAGTGAAAACATATTTTTAGTATGATTGACAAGCAAAAGTGAACGGAGGGAGTATATATTAATTGTACATGATTATACATATTTTATTCAAGGCGTATATATTTACAAAATCACCAGTTATTTTTAATTTAAGCGGTTGGATGAGCTATTATATAGGTTAATTCTTCCTTTAAATATTATAATAAGAATAATCTTTTTTGTCATAAAAGAAATATTAAGTTAGAGTCTATCTAATAATATAAATTTTAACTTATAATTTCAAGTTAGTTAAAATAATTACAGATAGGTTCTCAAGCAATGCTTTATTTCTATTAAAAATAAGTGCCTTTTAATATGTACACTGATTAAGTAAATCATTTAATAGCATTATAAGGATATCTAAGTTACCCTTTATACCTTCTCAAATTACTCTTTATATATGGTCATATTTTATAGATCACTTATTGGATTAAAGATATATTTCAAAAATATAATTAATGCATTTTTGTTTTCTAAAGCAACACTCTACCTTTAGCCAAATTAATTTAGCTATAAAATCATCTTCAACTAACATATGAAATTTACCACTTTTCATCTTACAAACTGAGGCAATCTATTAATGCCTTAGGTAATATATTGAGACATGTTTATGATTAATTTCTTGGCTTTTGAACTAATTTCACATAAAGTCTTCGAGTTTTACCTTATTTTAGCGCATATTGATAAGGAACTCATCTAGAATTCTTTGGTAAGTTTGGTTTCTTCCAAAAAGATAAGATATTTTTTGAATTTGTACAAATCATTTACTTTTTTCACTCTAAATCACAAGAGTCCAAACCAAATTTTAAGTCAACAATATATTATGCAAATCCTTTGGCAGAAAACTTAATTAAAGTTACTTATAATTTCAAAAAGTGTTTCTAACAAAATACAATTTTCTACCTTTTAAAATATAAGGAAACGTCATGATGAAACCTATGTATCTTTGTTTATTTTCGTTTTAAAATTTTTAGACTTATATGGAAAACTGAAACGTATGTCATGTTTTGACTATTTTGGAAGTGTAAGGAAGTCCATGCACAATAATTATATAGCTGGAAAATGAAAAATTTATTGTGGGCCCATGTTTAAAGGGGTGAAATTTCAGGAAGGCTGCACACGGAGCGCACGAGATTTAGATAAATAACATCAGGCGAATTCTAAACAAAGCGAGGCCCATCTTTATTCAGAGAATTAATAGTCCTACACGGTAAATTGAGCGTGTGCATGCAAAATATAGGTGGAGGACCCACTTTCTCAGCAAGCTTATCCACGCATCAATATAGATACTGTTGAAAAGACTCAAATGCTCCTATGAAGCAGGCATGTTGACCGTGAGTTGTGTGTATTCCCTCTTCTAAGAAGTGGGAATTTTGATATCAATATAAGTTTATAAATAAAATACTCCCTCCGTTCCAATTTATGTGAACATGTTTGATTGGGCACGGAGTTTAAGAAAAAATAAAAATTGTTGGAATTTGTGGTCTTAAACAAGTCAAAAAGGGACCCATAGTATTTGTGTGGTTATTAAAGTTTCTCATTAAGGGTAGAATTGTAAGTTTAAGCTAAATTATTTCCAAATTTAGAAAGGGGTCATTCTTTTTGGAACAGACTAAAAAGAAAATAGGTTCACATAAACTGGAACGGAGGGAATAGTAAGTTTATAAATTTTGTGTTGTGGTAGTACGGTAAAATTTATAAGGTAAAAAAGTAAAAATTTTGTGGTAAATTTCTTTTTATCAAAGTCTTATGTCGTAAAATCCTAATCGACATTCTCTCTCGTAATTTGTAGACTTATGTTGTTACATTCTTATCAAAATTATGAATTGAAATTACCCTTTATAGAGTTTTTTTTTTATTTTCTCATTTTGTTCATCACTTCGTCCCAACTTTTTAGAGAAGTAAATCTTTTTTTAACGTTTTTTTCTTCAACCTCGCCCTGGTCACGGTTATACCCATTTTGACACCTTTCTGGTAATCTGTTGGGCTTGACTTACATTGGTATCAGCGCGAGAAGATAGTTGGAACACTTTTTATGAAACAACATAGTTTTACTCGTTATATAAGTTTTCACTATCATTTGATATATCTTACTCTAGACAATATTAGAAATAACATAGATTATAGGACAACATTAGAAAGACAAGGAGAAATAGAACTAGGTGTACTAAATGAAGAGAATTTTAAAGATTACCTTGCTCGGGAAATAGGAAAAACTAGTAGTGAAATAGCACAAGAAAGAAATTATCTAAGAGCAGTCAAAAGTGAGATAAAATACCTCCCATTAGGATAAATTATATTTATGAGACAACTTTTTTGACTAAACGAATAACTTTTAATTATTGGATCTTAGGTAGAGAAATAATAAGAAAAGAAGAGTTAAAGAAAATTTTAAAGAAAGTCAAAAAATACTTAGTAACAACTTTAGAATTAGCTAAACAGTAAGAAGAATCAGATTTAAAAATCTAAAAAGAACCAAGTTGTCACGACCCGGAATTTTCACTGTCAGGACCGTGATGACACCTAACATTTCACTTGCTAGGCAAGCCAACTTTATAATATTTTATCCATTTTAAACAGTTTAAATTACTTAGTGAGAAAGAGCTGAAATAACTGCAACAATCCAAAGCAAAAATGCGAAAGCTAAAACAGCCAACGTTTGATACAACCCTAAAACCGGTGTCACGAGTCACGAACTACTAGAATAGTACAAACAACGGTTTGAAATAACATAAAGTTGTTTGAAAAGAAAGTACACATCCAAATATAAAGGAATGAGACTCCAGGAGCTACGGCGCTGAGCAGCTGTACCTCAAGTCTTCACAGTTGTCCAATACGAGCATGCTAATAACTGTCGCTGAGACCGACTCCAAAATTTGCACAAGAAGTGCAGAGTATAGTAAGAGTAAAATCAACCCCATGTACTCTATCAGTGTCGAGCCTAACCTCGACGAAGTAGTGACGAGGCTAAGAGAGGTCACTCACACTATAACCTGTACGCAATATATATTAAAGACAGAAAAAGAAATACTGAACAAAATAAGATAGTCAACTAAAAATAATAGTTATAGTCTTAAGAAATAAGCCAGAGACGTTCAGAATTACCATCCTTCGAGTTTCAAATGAAAATACCGAAAACCAACACAACTCAAGGAAATAGAAACACATAAGTTGTTGCGGCGCACAACCCGATCCCACCGTACAACACAGAATCCTCTCTTATTTCACTATAACAACATCAAAAACAATAAATAATATTATATATATTACGACGCGCAACCCGATCTCACCATATAGCAATATCATGATCATAATTCACTCTTATTTCACCGTATCAATCCACCCTTATTCCACCTATTGCGTCGTGCAACCCGATCCTACCGTATCAGTACCAATTACTCGATGAGTACAGTCAAATTAATAATTCAAATCATAAGAACCTCTACAATCAATGAATACAACGCTGAACTAGAAAGGAAACCTTGTACAATATGGGAATTGACATAACGAATATTACACAGCAAGACGAGCCCAGTAAATTACAATTAGAAGGTGCAAGTAAATTAATTAAAGCAAATAGGAGGGAATCATGAAAATATGAAAAGATCTAACATCATTAACAGGAGAAAACACTAATTAACGGGTAGCAAATAAGCATGGAAGGCATTTAGAGCATATAACAATTAATACATGGAAGAAGATAATTAAGGAAAAGCGAAAAATCAGGGAAAACAAGTAATTCGGCAGCGTATAAGCACTCGTCGCCTAGCGTATACGCCACAACACATGAAATTCACATAGCACATAATCTGAGGGTCCTTAATTTCCTCAAGTCAAGGTTAAACTCAACACTTACCTTACTCCACAGTCAATTCGGAGCTCTACCAGGACCTTTTGCCTAGAATCCGCCTCCAAACCACTCGTATCTAACCATAATTGACTCAATAATATCAAATATTGCTAAAAGAATCAATTACAATGCATAAATTTAGAATTTCCAAACTCTAAATCGACCCGGGGCCCGCTTTGTCAAAACCCAAAATTCGGACCAAAACTTGAGTACCCATTCATCCCCGAGTCCGGATATGTAGTTTGTTTCGAAATCCGACCTCAATTTGAGGTCTAAATTTTAATTTTACAAAAATCCCTTATTCTACCCAATCCCTCAATTTCTACCATGAAAAATCCCAGATTTTAGGTGAAAATCTTACGAAATGTAATGGGTAATAGAAAGAAAGTAGATTAGAATCACTTACCAATAAATTGGGGAAGAAGAACTCTTGGGAAAATCGCCTATAAGATTTCTAGTTTTGAAATTTTGAAAGAATGGGAAAGATCCCGTATTTGTTCTGTTTTAATCACTGGGCGTCAGGTATTCATCGCGTTCGCGTGAAACCTGACGCATTCGCGAAGGCACTGCCCAGATGGCTTATGCAATCGCGAGTCACTCCACACATTCGCGTAGGCTTAGCCCCCTAGCCTTCGCGTTTGCGATCCTGGTCACGCGTTCGCATAGAGCAACAGTCAATTCCCAGCCCAGCCCAGTCCATCCAATACTATGCGTTCGCGTGGGTATGGATGCGTTCGCGAGTCCCCCCACTGCTCCGCGTTCGCGTCCTGTTCCTTTGTTGGATATATGCGATCGAGGAAAAGCTTACACCAAACACTAGCAGGAATGAAAAAAACAGAAATTTTCTATGTTCAAAAGGTTCGTAGGCTCCCCGAAACTCATCCGAGCTTTCGGGGATCCAAACCAATTATGCACACGAGTCCAAAAGCCTCGTACGAACTCGCTCGCACGATCAAAACACCAAAATAAGACTAGAACTACGAATTAGACACCAAATCAAATTTTCAAAAAAACTTTAAAACTCCTATTTTAACAATCGAGCGTCCGAATCACGTCAAACTTACTCTGTTTCTCACCAAATTTGACAAATAAGTCATAAATATAGTAATGGACCTATACCGGGTTCCGAAACCAAAATACATACCCGATATCAATAAATTCAAATATTTAAAATATTAAACCTTTAATCTTTCAATTGTTGACAAAAATCAATAACTAGAGCTAGGGACCTCCGAATTCGATTTCGGGCATATGCCAGGTCCCAAATCACGATATGGACCCACTGGGACCGTCAAAACACATATTCGGGTCCGTTTGCTCAAAACATTGACCGAAGTCAACTCAAATGAATTTTTAAGGCAAAATTTCATATTTTATCAGTTTTATCATAAAAGCCTTTTAGGAAAATACCCGGACTGCACATACAAATCGAGGAAAGCTTAATGAAGCTATGGGAGGCTTCGAAACACAGAATTAGGTTCTAAAACTCTAGATGACCTGTTAGGTCATCACATTCTCCACGTCTAAAACAATTTTTCGTCCTCGAACGGACATGAAAAGTACCTGGGCTGGTGAAAAGGTGTGGATATCTACTCTGCATGTCCGACTCGGACTCCCAAGTAGCTGCCTCAACCGGCCGGCCTCTCTACTGCACTCGAACTGTAGGATAACTCTTTGACCTCAATTGGTGAACCCGCGGGGCTAGAATAACCACCGGCTCCTCCTCGTAAGTCAAATCCTTGTCCAACTGGATGGACCTGAAATCTAACACATGTGATAAATCACCGTGATGCTTTTGGAGCATGGACACATGGAAGACCGGATGAATTGCTGATAAACTAGGTGGCAATGCGAGCTTGTGTAGTAATGACTGGAATTGACGGTTCTTCTTCGCTATGTTCCTTCTCCTTTAGATTGAGGGATGTGATCCGCAACCTTAATATGGAGATGTCTTGAGTGATTTTTTTCTCAGATGATTTCATACGGAGTTTGATATTCCTTTGCTGCTTCTCGGACTTTTTCCCAGTGAGGATGAGTACTGGTATAATTCCAGCTTGCCTAATCTTTTGGCAATATCTCTCTCGGGATGCACCTGTTTTGCTGGAAGATAATTCTTTGTGCTTGACTATATTCTTCTTCCATGGATAAAATGTACATGGGAAATTTCCACCAGAATGACGACTCTGCTTGTGCCTGGACTTTTCCGTTAATAATCTTAATTGCCCTATGAAACACGAATACCTTTGCTTTGGAGGAGTCGTTTAAACATTTTATCCAATATCTCCTAGGCTTGAACCATAGTAAAAATACTTTAAGAGCTGGTTCAATGTTGTCAAAATCCTTGAAGACATTGCACTTAAATTCCATGAAAATGTAGTACTGATGTCATAGGTACCATAAAAACCATAATAGTTTTTGTGAAAAATCCTTGGCTTGTGCTATGAATATATGGCATAATGAATATTCTGGATTCACCCCATAAGACTTGAGAATGGATCCTCCATGTTGTCGGAAAACTTGGAGCTCATAATAATTTCTTCTTTCCAAAATAATTGACGGATCAAAGGGATCCATGAGGTTGAATAACTCCGGTGGATGATCCGTTGGCTTCAATGAACTTGTTCCTGGTACATTTGTAAGCATGAAGATGTGGCTGATTAGATTTTGCTTAGACTTCAATTTTCCTGGGTAAATCTCTTTGAGAATTCTTCCGGTCATGACAGAAAATTTGCGAGAATATTATCTTTTCCTTTCAGGTGCATGACTTGAAACTTGTATGGAGAGAACCATTGGGCCCATCTGAGAATTTGAGGGTTGGGAATAATTTTTGCATCTATGTGGATCATTTTTGGGAAGGCCTTCATATCCATTTCTATTTTTGAAATTCTGTGTGAATCTGGAAAAAATTGAATTTCTTGATTCCATTCTTTACTTCAAGGATTTCTTTGAAGGTGGAGTGGTAATGTTTCTTGGCATCTTTGAACTTTCCGCTGGCATATCTGCATATTTTCTCTGGCCATCTTTTTCTTCAAATAGAACGACACTCCAATATTCATTGCTGGCATCAGTTTGCAGTATTTTCTTACCGTCTGAAGGGATGTAGAGGGACTTGACATTTTTGGAAATCTCCTTTATTTCCCTGACTGCTTTATCTTGTTTCTTTCCCCATGATGGAGCATTTTTCTTGAGCATCTCTGTGAGCGGAGAAATAAATGTAGAGATATTTGGGATAAAATATCTCACATAATTTACTATACCCAAGAAATGTTGGATCTGCTTTATTGTGAAGCTGGTATCTGGAAATTTGAGTAGTTCTTGACATATATATAGTACTGAACTGTATGCACCTTGGACAAAATGCATTCCAAGAAAATCAATCTCTTTTTGGGCAAGAACCATCTTTTTTGCTGAAAGCATGATCCCATAGTGTGTTATCAATGCCTCAAACTGACGGAGCAAGTTGACATATTCCTCCAATGTATCACTAAATAACAGGATGTCATCAATGTAAAATAAAGAGGTATGGAGGATGGGCTGGAATATTTTTATCATGGCTTTTTGGAAAAAGGAGGGTGCAGTTTTCAACCCGAAGGGCATGACTTTCCATTGGAAGTGATGATCGGGGATGCAAAATTCCGTTTTGGGTCTTTCTTCAGGGTGCATTCCTAGTTGCCAAAATCCAGAAATTTAAATAAAACTTGGAAAAATATTTGGCCTTGGCTAAGTGGGAGAAAAGAGTGAGTTTATTTGGGATAGGGTATTTATCATCTTAGAGGAAATGGTTAAGTGACTGGTAGTTAATGACTAGCCTGAGTTTTCCTCTTGTCTGCTCAGCTCTTTTGTTAACATAAAATGCTTCGCATGCCCATTGTGAATCCGATAGATCTATTAAATCAAATTCCAAAAGTTCTTCGCATTCTTTCTTTGCAAGCTGAAGATGATCTGGATTCATGCCTGAATGACTGGCTTTTGTTGGATGGATGTTTTCATTCTTCATGAAAGGGAGCTTGATAAAAAAAACTCTTCATTTTTCCATAACGGGCTTTTCCCTTTCTTCATGAAATTCTTGTGGGATTCAGCACATGAATGCTCAATGAGATTTTGCTCAATCTTTTTGATTTGTTCGTTGTTGGTGATTTGGAATAGCCTTGGAATCTCAGAATAAGGTTTGAACTGATTCTTAAAAGCTATCCCGTTAGCGTTTATCTGGAGTTGATCTCTAAGTTGTCTGTAAATGTCGAATCCAACAGTAAGATCTTTTCCTGGTACATCAGACCCTATCAGCTTGGTTCTGTACTTCAATCCTGGAAAGAACTAAATGTGACCGGATGCTTTATGATGATGGTGGTAGTCATGATTCCATTTGATGCAGTGTTAAAATCCTTAAAGTGCGGCACCCATTGATCTTTAGGGAGAACTGCAGGATTTATGAGTGAATAGGCAGCTCCAGTGTCGATAAAAGCAATAACTCGAGTTGGTTTATCCCATTTGGATGGATAAAATTTGAGTTCTACTTAAGGAACGACTACGAGCGTTGATCTCCTCTCGAGCTTCGATCACTGGTTCTAAAATTTGGTAATGCTCATTGCCTTGATCTTCATGGATATCAAGAGAGAATAAAGCTTCTTCACTAGGTTCATCATCCACAGAGAATATGGATTCAAGGTCTTCCTCTTTTCCGAGATGTATGTCAGTGTAATCTTTAATCTCTTCAAGGAGTTTGACAGATCTTCTCGATTGGGGACAAATTTTCGCAAAATGTTGAATCTTGTGGCAAATAAAGCATCTATTTTTCTTGTGAAAATTTCCTGGCCTTCTATTTCTGAAATATTCTTTGCGTCTCTTGGACCTTGGTTTTCCATCTGGAATTCTTGGACATTTGAACCTCTTGAATCCTTTCTGTCACCTAGATGTGTGGCAAGAACATCCTGATCCAGTGAGCAGATCGGATCAGCGACATGCTTTGTCAATTGCTGGATAATTTGTTTAGGGCTGAGCACTTTGTACAAATGTTCTCCAATGCTACGAAAATAGCTTTCCTGATGTAGCTGACTTGTGGGATTGTTATTGATTGAAAATTTTCTTCAATGATGGTCATGGTTCAGCTTGCCTACAACTTTGGAAGGGAAGAGACAAAGGCTTGCTTCAGGTTAATGTCTCCGCCGATTTCAAAGTATATCTTTGCCATTTTTTGAAAATGCCTGTCAATGTCATTTCTGTCAAATGACACACACTTCATCTCGAAGAGTTGTCTTCGCATTTTCTCCTGTCTTTGGCCAGTATCTCTGTGAAAAAAACTTCATGTAGGATTCTGATGTTGAAGGCAAAATCCCGGGATGTAAGAAAAGTATTTTTGTCTTTCATCCCAAGTGAATTTCACCAATCTCTGAGGATTCCTGAGAATCGTGAAGTTAGTTCTGATAGGATGATATACTTTTCTCGTTCCACCAAATTTCTTGTCACCATCCAAGTATAGAAGTCTTGGATCCTTTGAGGCCATTTTGAAACCTTGACGTCATCTAAGGTGAAAGTGTGGAAGCCAGTTCCAACTAGTTTTGACGCTATGGGTTCATGTATTCTTTCTGGGATTGGTTCATCGTCATGCCTTCTTGATCCTCCTCTACTTCAGAAATTTTTAGGTCTCTTGGTTGGCTCACAAATATTGGGGGATCGTCTTCTTCGGAAGAGTTTGTTGTGGAATCATTTCTTGATTGAGAGTTATCTTCCATTGCATCATCGTCAGAGGGATTTAGAGATTCTGACCATGTCGAATCTCCTTCTGACATGTTTCTTGGTTGGGAGACATAGAGGTCTGGAGTTTCTGATAAGACTTTTAGGGTTGGACCCTTTTGAACTTTTTCTTGGTCTTGCCTTTTCTTGGTTTTTTTCTTGGCTGCAAGAGCATCTTTTCTTTCCCAAACCAATTTTGCAATATCGAATTCAGGTTCTTCTTTTAAGGTTTGGGTGAAAGAGATAGGATTTTGCGAGGTAGTAGGAAAGGTAGAAAATGTGTTGTCCAGTTTTGGTAGGGAATATGCCTGTGTTGACATGGGGTAGAAGGTAGATTTTGAAGGGAAAAGTGGGGGTTTTTTGTGAATCAAAGCAGTCATTTCTCACAAGATGGATTTGTTCCTTGATTGAAATCATCTCCTTTTTGTTGTTGTTGGAAAAACTGGAGAAGTGAAGTTCCTGGAGGACAAATCTCATATTGTAAATTTGCCAATCTTAGCTCCAAGGCTTTGATTAGTCCTGCATGCTGAGACGTTGTCTGCTCCACCTTTTTTTCAATTGTTTCCACTTTTCTCATTAACTTGTTTTGTGTATGGGCCACATTTTTATGGTGTTGCCAATATTGTTGAGCACTTTGTTTTGGCAGATGAAATTTTCTGATTGTCAGTTCATTGTTGCATCGATGTCACTTGTTGGGGGTTTTTCTCCAGAAGGTAGTACTATGTTTTTCTTGGGGATTTTTGGAGCATGGTTGATGCCCTCTTTTTCAAAAGGTTGAACTGGGGTAAAATCTTGGGTATGGATGGAACTTGAAGGGCTCAATATGAATATTTGTGGGTGTGTGAATTTTTGGGTTGATGGAGTTTTAGGTTCATGTGGTTTTTTGGATTCTGGGTTACGACCTGATGGTGGTTTGGGTTTTGGGGTGGTTTAACTGTCTTCCCAACTTGGAGTGAATTTTTCTGGTAATTTTGGCCATTCTTGGGGTTTGTAACTGACAAGAAATTCATATTTACCTGGACGGCTTAATGAGCCAATTGAAGGGTCTTTATTTTCATATTTGGCTCGAAATGTTTACACCAGTCATGTTCTTCCATGATAGTTTGTATGTTCCAGAAGGGTTCCGTTTTAGGGCCAGGGTCAGGGTCTGTGTCTTTGGGTTGGATCATTTGGCAAGAAAAGATGGTTTTATTGGGGTTTTTGAGATGAGAATGGTCAAAGCTTATGGAAACGGTTTTGTCATTTCTTTTGGTAAAAGTTGGCTCAATAGATTGTAGAGGTTCTTCTGGTTCCCTTAATCTTTCATAATTCGTAATCCAGGAATCAGGAAGAATTTTGACAAGCTCATCTCTGGAAATTTGTCTAGGTATTTGGGTGCACATGGTGTTTCCTTTGGTAGCATCAATATTTAAGAGTAAAGCATTTTCTCCTTTGGGAAGGCACAGATCCATGGCATGATTTTGGACCCACCACGCCATTTGGTGATGAAGAGTGGCTTGGATAGAATCTTTGGCTTGTGGGGCACCTTGAATTTGGACTTGGATTTTTAGTGCTTCGGTTAAGTATGGGTCAAAAAGTGACATATTGAAATTTGGAAAGATAGTTATGAAGACAGTCCCTGCATTCAAGGTAACTTTTGCAGTACCTAAATTTGCATGTTGGTACTCCAAGTATCTTGTATCTAGAAGAGAAAGTTGAGCAACAACAGGTTGACCTTTTCTTTCATGATAAGTTAGAGCAAAAGTCGGATAGCACCAAAATGGATATGGGTAAAACCATGATTTCTCCATTGTTTGGGAAAATCATCTGGAATTTGGAGGGTAATAAATCGTTCCTCTCGAGTAGTAAGAATAGGATGCTGGTCAAGTTTTGAGGCAGCAACATATTCTTTGACTCCTTTTGGTTTGTGTTGGACTAAGGAATGGATTTAGATCCATGGTGCAAATGATTTTTTGGCAAAAGATGAGTAATGGTTTATGAGGGTTAGTTCAGTGGAAGATACTTTTTGTTCATCGGGTAGGATATCGACTTCATAGAGGTAATCATATTTTTTGGACAAAGTTTTATATAGAGTGGGAGACATATTCATTTTTACAAGGGAAGATGATGATGGAAACGACTCAGACATATTTAGTAAACTGTTCCTCCCTCCGAAAGGATGGGCTGGCTTTGATACCACAGTACAAAGAACAGAGCAAGAGACTCTGAGAAAGAAAACTATATCATTGATACGAAAATTTCATATTTTATCAATTTTTAACATAAAGGCCTTCCGAAAAAATATTCGGACTGTGCACGCAAATTGAGGAAGGCTTAAAGAAGCTATTGGATGCTTCGAAACACAGAATTATGGTTTAAAACTATAGACGACCTTTCAGGTCATCACATTCTCCACCTCTAAAACAACCGTTTGTCCTCGAACGGATATAGAAAAGAACCTGGACTGGTGAAACGGTGTGGATATCTACTCCACATGTCTTACTCGGACTCCCAAGTAGCTGCCTCGACGGGCTGACCTCTCCACCGCACTCGATTTGAAGGATAATTCTTACATCTCAGCTGTTGAACCTATCATTGTAGAACGACCACCGTCTCCTCCTCATAAGTCAAATCCTTGTCCAACTGGACTGAGCTGAATTCTAACACATGAGACGGATCACCGTGATACTTTTGGAATATGGACACATGGAACACCGGATGGACTGCTAATAAACTGGGTGGCAATGCGAGCTTGTAAGCCACCTCACCCACTATCTAAAGAATCTCAAAAGGTCCGATGTGCCTAGGTCTCAACTTGCCTTTCTTTCCAAACCTCATCACACCCTTCATGGGTGAAACCCGGAGCAACATCCTCTCTCAGACCATGAATGCAACATCACGAACTCTACAATCGACATAACTCTTATGCCTGGGTTGAGCTGTGCGAAGTCGATCCTGAATAATCTTGGCCTTATTCAAGGCATCCTGTATTTGTACCCAACAACCGAGCCTCCCCTGGCTCGAACCATCCAACCAGTGAACGACACCGCCTCCTGTATAATGTCTCATAGGAGGGCATCTGAGTGCTTGACTGGTAGCTGTTGTTGTAGGCAAACTCTGCAAGTGGCAAGAACTGATCACCCGAACCCCCGAAATCTATAACATAAGCACAGAGCGTATCCTTCAATATCTGAATAGTGCGCTTGGACTGACCGCACGTCTGAGGATGAAATCTTGTGCTCAACTCAACCTGCGTGCCCAACTCACACTATATTGTTCTCTAAATGTGCGAGGTGAACTACATACCTCGATCAGAAATGATAGACACGGGCACACTGTGAAGACGGACGATCTCGTGGATGTAAATCTCAGCCAACCATTCTGAAGAATAGGTAATTGCCACAGGAATGAAATGCACTGACTTGGTCAGCCTATCCACAATGACCCATACCGCATCGAACTTCCTCTAAGTCCAACATTAAAATCCATTGTGATACACTCCCACTTTCACTAAGGAATCTCTAACTTCTGAAGCAAACCACCAGGTCTCTAGTACAAACGTAGTTTGTTTCATATAAAGAAATTCCTAAATGATTGTTTTAATTATTGTCCTATCAGTGGAAATGCGCTTGACCAAGAATTAGGTAAAAAATTATTTAATAAATTACCAAGAGTTTTAGGCAGAGAAATAGAAGAAAGATGGTACAAAAGAGAAGGAGTAATTCAAAATCCGAATGGTTTATAGGGCATAAAATACAACATAAAATGAAAGTATTGCAACAAAGATGTACACACATATAAATACAAAAACAACTAAAACAAAATGATATATGAGTTTTGTAAGAATGTAGTATACACAACCCAAAGTTACGACAAAGATAATTATAAAAAGAAAAAATATAGAAAATATAAGCCTCAATATAATAGAGGTTATACTAGAAAAAATTATTATCTTAGAAAATCATCAGCTAAAAAACCTTACTTAGATAGAAATAGACATGTTAGAAAATATAGGACAGAAAGAAATTATAAAAATAAATTAGAATGTTTTACATGTGGAAACATAAAATATCTTGCAAATACTTTCCCAAAAAGGATTAATAGTAAAACAAGAAATTCACAACTAATAGAAGATTTTCAAGAAACTCTGATAAATGTAGACAAATATATGTCGGATAACGAAAGTATATAGTCAATAATAAGCGTAGATATAGAAGAAAAAAATTCAAATTGATTTATCAGAATCAGAGGAAGAAGAACTAATAAATTAGGTAGGGCTAGAAAAGTTGGATTTAGAAGAAATACATGAAAACACAATAGTAAATATATCTAAAGATCGTAATCATGAATTCGAGAAAAATAAAGGATTAGATAATAATAATGATATCCTAGTAGAGATAAAATAGCTAAGTGTAGAATATGTTATTTAGAAGTATGTATTTTATGCATAGAAAAAAGAATTTGAAATAAAAATAAATAAGAAGAAAAATACGAAGAGAAAAATGATCCTACTCTCAATTCAAGAGTAATAACATTATAAAGGAGAATAAATGAACTAGAAAAAAGAATACAAAAAATGGAAACAGAAAAACAGAAATTAGAAGAAAGTGAAGAAGATACTACAAAACTTATACAAGATAAAGAATTAATAAATATAGAAAACTACAATACACTAATATATAATGAGGATAAAAAAAAGTACTTGCAAGAATTAAAATAGAAGATTACAAAGTAGAAACATTGGCCCTTGTAGGTTTCAGATGTACAAAATGCATAATAAATAAAAAGATAGTGTCACAAAATTTAATTAAAACCCTAGATAAACCAGTCGCAACGATGAAGATGGACGGGACACATAATATATAGACATTATGTAGATAAATCACAAATCAGCTTTGTAAATACATGCTTAGATTTCTATAAACCTAGTTACAAGGTAGATAAACTATGAGTAAGAGAATTAAATATATTTAAATTTTGTATTAGGATTAAGTTTCATATTACATAACAATGGTAGTTGTATACTCAACAGAGATGGAGTAATATTCTTTAAAAATATAAATACATACACCAGTACAAACAATAAACACAGAAATTAGAATAAAAACACATCTGAATGTGGATCAGAAAAACCTGCAAGAAAAATAAAAGGAATGTTGTAAAGAATGCAAAAATAAAAACACGTTTTGTAACACAAAAGAAGAATCTAATGTTTTGTTATTAGGAGATAAAGAAGACAGAGATATATTAGTAAAATATTATACCCTGATAGATGTTGAAACATAATTATATAATTTTAGAATAGGAATAGAAAAAATAGGGATGATAAAAAATCAAAAAGACTTAGACAATATAGTAAAAATACTAGATGAAATCAAAATAATAGGAGAAAATCCTCTAAATTATTAGGAAAATAATAAAATTAAGTGTAAATTAGACATAATAAAACCAGAATATATAATCAAGACAGCCTCAATAGAAGCCAGGAATCAGGATTTAGAAGATTTTATAACTCAAATAAAAGAGCTTATGAATTTAGGAGTAATAATAAGATCCACCTCTAAACATAGGTCGGCTGCTTTCATGGTAAGCAATCAAAGTGAAATAATATGAGGAAAGGCAAGAATAGTAATAAATTATAAAAGGCTTAGTGATAATACTAAAACATAAGGATATAAGTTACTTGATAAAACAGAGTTAATAAATAGAATACAAGAAAAGAAGATATGTAGCAAATTCGATTGTAAATCAGGATATTGACAACACTTTCCTGTCCTGAAGGACATTTCGAATGATTAGCAATGCCATTTGGACTTAAAACAGCTCCACCTATTTTTCAAAAATAAGTGGATAGTATATTTGGAGAATATAAAAGATTTGGTTTAGTATGTGCTGATGATATATTAGTATTTAGCAAATATATCAAAGAACATTTAGGACATCTATAGACAGTCTTTAGATTATTCGTGGATGACAGAATAATAATTAGTAAAAAGAAGATGAAATTATGTAAAAGTTATATAAATTTTCTAGGAGTAGTTTTAGGAGATGGACAAAATTAAATTACAACCTCATATCGCTAAAAAGGCTTTAGAAATTCTAGATAAATTAGACAATACTAAAGAATCGCAAACACTTCTAGGTATAGTAAATTATGCAGGAAATTTTATAAAGGATCTAAGAAAAATAGTTGGGTCTCTATATGCTAAGACAAGCTCTACAGGACAAAAACACTTTAATAGCGAAGATATTAAATTAGTACAAAAAAATAAAAAAATATTCCTAAATTAAACATGCCATTAGAATCAGATTACTTAATTATAGAAATAGATGGGAGTTTTGAAGGATGAGGAGCATTTTTAAAAGCCAAACCCAATAAGTATAGTGATTAAAGTACAGAAAAAATATATGCTTACCAAAGCGATAAATATAAAGAAAAGGGGAATATGAGCAGTATAGATGCAGAAATATTAGCTGTAATATACAAATCAAATAGTTTCAGATTATATATACTAAACAAACTAGAAATATTAATAAGAACTGGTTGTAAAGCTATAGTTAAGTTTCACCAAAAGATAAAATGAGAAGAATAGTAGCAGAAGAAGATGGTTGAATTTCATAGATACTATACCAATCTATAACATCACATTTGAACACATTAAAGGAAAAGATAATAATTTAGCAGATCAGTTAAGTAGGTTAAAAATTACGGTCAACTAATAAATATGTTATACTGTCACGATCCGAAATTCCCACCTTCGGGACCGTGATGTCGGCTAACATTTCACTTGCTATGAAAGCCAACGCTAGAGGTTCTTTAGGACAATTTTAATCACTTTGAACAATTTAACCAACTGAACAGAAGTAAAGTAAAAATGAGGTACGAAATAGCATAAAATCTGATATCTAGTACAACCCGGATCTGGAGTCACAAGTACACGAGCTTCTAGAGTATCTACAAATAGGGTTTGAAAGAAATACAACTGTCTTGAATGAAAAGAACAGTAATAGGCAATGAGGAAGGGGAATTCAAGGTCTGCGGATGCTAGCAGATCTACCTCGAGTCCCCAAATGTCAATCCGAGCTGATACGCCCCACAGACAGCTGGGACCAGTACCAAAATATGCACAAGAAGTGCAGAGTGTAGTATGAGTACAACCGATCCAATGTACTCTGTAAGTGTCGAGCCTAACCCCAACGAGGTAGTGACGAGGCTATGACAGGACACCCACATAAATAAACCTGTACAGACGAAAATATATGTACAACATAACAACAAATAAAGAATACCGAGTACTATTGGGAGGTGTGACGACCTGGACGGTCGTCTTGAGAGTTATGGCCTCAATCCCCTAGTATCTGTTTCCCCCGTACTTTTTTCTGCTACTGTGACTTGCCGGGAGGGTTCACTTTGTTTTTCGGAGTGAAGTGAGATACTTAGTCTCTTAATTGAAAGCTTAAGGTGGAAAAGTTGATCGGATGTCGACTTTTGTGTAAACGACCTCAGATCAGAATTTTGATGGTTCCCTTAGCTCCGTAGGTGAGATTAGACTTAGAGCACGTCCGGAATGTTATTTGGAGGCCCGTAGCATAATTAGGCTTGAATTGGCGAAAGTTGGAATTTTGGTGATTTTGGTCGACAGTGGAAATTTTGATATCCGGTTCGGATTAGATTTTTGGAAATTGGAGTAGGTTTGGGGTGTCATTTTTGACTTGTGGGTAAAATTTGAGTTCAATCGGACATGGTTTGATAGGTTTCGGTATCGGTTGTCGAATTTGGAAATTTCAAGTTCGTTAAGTTTGAATCGGAGGATGATTCATGATTTTAGTGTTGTTTGGGGTGGTTTGAGGGCTCGATTAAGTTCGTATAGTGTTTTAGGACTTGTTGGTATGTTTGGTCGAGGTCCCGGGAGCCTCGGGTGAGTTTCAGGTGCTTAACTGATCAAAAGTTGGAATTGTGTTATTGCTGAAGCTATCTGAGTTCTGGTGTATTTGCACCTGCGGTGGGGAGACCGTAGGTGCGGGATCACACATGCGGGAGATGTAGCACAAAAGCGGGTTTGGGCAGCCCCAGTTGGGTTCGCAGGTGCGGTGTGGACTACGCAGAAGCAACCTCGCTTTTTCGGAGGGAAGTTGCGCATGAGCGGTGTGGTCGCATGTGCAGCTCCTTGGTCGCACGAGCGCATCCGCAGGTGCGGCCCTAATTTCGTAGATGCGGACCTAGGGAACTTAAGTCATTTACGCACCCATGATGGAAATTCCGCAGGTGCGGTATCACAGATGCGATTCTTGGCTCACAGGTGCGAGATTGCTGGCAGGAAAAGGGGAGAAATCAAGGGTTTGATTTACTTCTTCATTTTTGGACTTGGGAGCTCGGGAATTGGCAATTTTTCGAGGGATTTTCAGAGAGAGATTTGGGATAACGATTCCTAACTCGATTTTGGTTATATTTCATTAATCTATTGTTGTTTTCTTCATTTAATTGAGGAATTTGAGTGAGGAAGTTGGGAAAATGGGGGAAACGTTCCCCAACCGAATTTCTGAGTTTTGATTGGGATTTAGACATCGGAATTGAATAATTTTGGTACGAATGAACTCGTGAGTTAATGGGTATTCATATTTGGTAACTTTTACTCAATTACGAGACGTAGGCCTGAGGAGGATTTTTTGAGAGAATTTCCAATTTCTTGTTTTAGCTTTAATTTCAGTAGCTAGATTAGTTCCTTATAGTTATATTCATGTTATGTAATTGTATTTGGCTAGATTTGGGCCATTCGTAGTCGGATTTTCGCGGGGAGAGCGTTGTTTCATATTGATTGAGCTTGGTTCGAGGTAAGTGGCTTGCCTAACCTTGTGTGAGGGCACTCCCTTTAGGATTGGTACTGTTTTTGATATATGAGCGTCGTGTACGTGAGGTGACCAGTACATACACGGGCTAATTGTTGTAAAAACCCGATTTCCACTAAATAATAACTTCTTTTCCTTCTTATTTGAATCTTATCAGCATGTGTAGTATCCTGCTAGACTAGTATAGCATGCCTACTTGCCTTAACT